>JAENPR010001324.1:0-172718 GCA_018135685.1 Themeda triandra | reverse complement strand
CTTCGTGTCCCTACCAATGACTCTCTAGTGCACTGTCCCTCCCACTGTGGGGATGTCGAAATCTCGTACCCCTTTGGGATAGGGCCGGGTTGCTTCCGGCAAGGCTTTGAGCTCACTTGTGACAACGCAACTGGTTCCCCTAGGCTGGGAAACAGCTCGACTCAGGTGACTTCTATAGATGTCGCCTACAGTTATGTTTCTGCTTCTACTGTTGGGTACAACATCACCATAGGCTTAGGTGTGGACACTTACATCACCAAGTCCTGGAAGGCCCCTACTGAGGGTGTCATTCCGGATGGAAACAATTTGTATGTTGTTGGTTGTGGGGTCGATGTCTACATGTTCGGTGATAATGCGACAGATCTCATTGGTTCTTGCATGAGTATTTGCACAAAAAATAGACAGATCATGGAGGGTGCAAACGTGGGCGAACGTAACTGTGGAGGGTTTGGGTGTTGCATCATCTGGTCAGGAATGGGCGGGCAAGAGTTTACTTTAAAACTTGGCCGCCATAATAGTACCGTTGCACAATTAGATGAAGTGCTCCCTAATATCAAGGTTATCTTTTCGACGCAATATGAATTTGCTATAGATGATCTTTATGCAAGTTGGGTGAATACAAGCAATGTTTACGAAACGGAACTTGAGATTGCAATCACCGACCAACCAAGCTGCGCAAGTGCCCAGTCCAAAGAGAATAAGGATACCTATGCTTGTAATAGTGAAAGCATCTGCTGGGATCTTCCACTATCGTCTCGAGGAGGCTACAATTGCTTCTGCCCTGGTCACACGGATGGTAACCCCTATGTTGCAGGTGGCTGCAAAGGTTAGGTCACGCCCCTATGCTACTTTTTCGCAAGACGTAGTTTTTTTTAAGTGGCCTGAGCCTTTTTATAGATTTGATACTGAATATTGCATTCTCAGTTCATATTACCCACGAATCACAAGCTTTGTCATACATGCATGTGGATTGGTGTGTTAATTATTCAACAAGATGAAAAATAATGTTTTTAAAAGGCGAAAAATAATGTTTGACCCCTATCAAATGCCTTTACCGCTAAACAAAAGTGACCAGTAGTTTCTTCCTCTCAAAATATGCCTTTCTCTCTTCCTTTTTCACGTATCATATACGGTTTGTCTTAAGTCAAACATTCTTAACTTTGATTATCATTTTCATAATTAAATCCATGTGGTTTCATAACATATGAACTATATATGATGGTCAAAGGATAAAATGTTTGACTTACAACAAACTAATACCACATACCACATATAAGTAGGGCTTTGCTATGGTACCTCCAAATGATTATGATCCGTCCATTTAATGAGATCGGATGGCTATGATCATCTATTACTTCTTAGGAGGTAATAGTTGGAATATATATTTTTTTAATCTTTAATTTGGTAAGATAGGATAAACGAGGAAAATTTAAGGTACAAAGATCTTTCTTTAAGATCCAATTGATTTAAGATTTTTTTTTGACAAATCAATTGATTTAAGATTGATCTATTTGATTAGCACGTACCTGTACGTGACAGGCTGACAGCTTGAGGTTGTAACGTGTGTCGTTCCCAAACATTCATTAGCATACGCGTGTACCTTGTTTTAAATTGATTAGCATATATTGGATTAAAAATTAATATATGTAGTATATAATTAGATTAGGATATACCTTTTCATACATGTATGCACTAACTGCATAACATTTTTTTCTGCATATAACACGTTTAATTGAGTATACGTACATAATATGATTGGTCTATAGTTTTGATGTAATTCGTGTGCCATGCACCGCTGCACGTGGTACACAAACAACTGGCATACGCCAAAAAAAAGGAGGCCAGGTCACTAGTCAATCTCCTCCTACTGATCACGGAAGGAACGTTAACGATACCTGCTTCTTTTGTTATCCCGGAGATTAAGGGATTTGAGAAGATTTTTTGTATTCTTTGAACTTATTTATTTAGTTAATTAATTCATAAAAATAAAATAAATCAATGGCTCAGATTGTTTTGAACTATTACTTCTCTTAGGAGGTAATAGTTGTACCGCAGCATTGCCCTTTAAAAAAACAAGTTAAAATGGAGTACGTAGTTTCCTTAGATTAATCCTAGCTATTTCCTCACATTATGTGCCATGAAGCAGATTATAATCCGAAGGCAACCAAGGAGAATTGTACAAGATCATGTGGACACATGAAAATTCCATTCCCTTTTGGGATTGAAGAAGGTTGCTTCGCAAATGATAACCTACAACTCAACTGTACAAGTAATGGCACTACTCTTCTTGATCGAGGGTACGCACAGTATCGTGTGACCAATTTATCACTTGATGATGGAATTCTGATGGTTACAAACATGTTGAATGACACAAGCTTCAACAATATGGAGAGGGTAGTCATCACTAACTATAATGGCCATTCGAAGCACAGTTACGACGAGGTTGTGGATGGTAATTTTGATTTCTCTCAGGAGGATATAATAATAAAATGGGTTGTAGCAAACTTAACTTGCCTGGAAGCTAGGGTAAATAATGCTACGTATGCGTGCATCAGTGACAATAGTTTCTGTCAAGAGGTCATGCGAGGGAAAACAATTGATGGCTACCGTTGCAAGTGTTGGCTTCCAAGGAAATCCCTACCTTCAAAATAATTGTACAGGTCATATTTCTCTCCTAAATGTATTTTTTTCACTAAATTTCTCATTTCTCTAATACTACAAATGTGCTACTACATATGCTCAGATTTTAACAGACATTAGTACATATTCTGAGTTCAAGATATAAATTTTGGACCTAAAGCTAATCAGAATAAATTATATAGGCTCTCTCTCTCTCTCTCTCTCTCTCTCTCTCTCTCTCTCTCTCTCTCTCTCTCTCTCTCATAGTTGTGTGTGTACACACTCTCTAGTCTGTAGTTATATATAATTATGAATTTGTGATATACTTTAGTTATCAAACTTTCATCCTTCTTTCTCCCGAGGCCCCCGCGTCGCTCCCACCGGGCGACTCGGGCGGCGCCGCGCCCCCAACCTCCGGGCCCTCCCTCACCACCCCCACCCCCGGCCGCCGTCGGAGCTTGACGCCGGCAGTCCGGCAGACGGCGAGGACGGCGGCGGCTGGGCCCCTCGGTTTTCCATGCTTTTCTTTTCCTGCTCCTCTGCTCCTCTCCCCCAGTGGCGCTCCCAAGTTTTCCTGCTCCTCTGCCCCTCTGCGGGATCCGGCCCTCTCTCGGTTGGATCTGGGGTCTGGCGGCGTGGTGGAGCAGTGGTGCGGTGGCGCCACAGTGGTAGGCGACGGCGAAGTGGTCGGCGTGCCCTGGGCTGGATCTGGTGAGGTGGTGGTATGGTGGTCAGCACTCCCTCGTCTGGATTTGGTGGTGGCGAAGTGGTGCTGCTGTACGGGTGGTTGCAGTGGTGGAAGACAGGCCCGGTGGCTGCGGTGGTCGTTGGCGGCGGTGGCAGTACAGTGGCATGGTGGCGCGGTGTTTGCGGTGGTGGTTGCGGCGGTGGTGTCTGTGTGGCTCCGGTGCTTGGCTGCTGGTTGGGGGAGCAGAGGTGGCGGCATAGAGCTGTGGTTGGTGGTGGAGTTGGGGGAGGAAGCGTGGTCCGGTGGCGGTGGTGCGTGTTGCTTGGTGCCCTGGCTGGTGACTTCGAGGCTCCCTGTTTGTGTTGGATGTGGGCAAGCACCGGCGAAAGCCATGTCGGATCTGCCGACAAGACGACGGCGACGATCGAGGGCGTCGTTCTCCTTGGAGGCGTTGTTATGGTGTTTTTTCCCACTCCGGCCGGCTGCAGGGGTGCGTCGGGTGTGCAGTGGTGGCATGGCCGACATCGGCTTGCTTCCCCGGCGGCGCCATGGTGGTGTGGTTGGTGGAACTTGGCTGTTTCTTTGAAGATCACGAGGCTGGGACTCAGCGCGGCGCGAGGAAGGCAGCAAGGGACCGCGGAGTGCGTGGTGGTGGTGTAGGAGAAGCGGCGGCGGTGCGGCACGACAGTGATAGTGGTGAGGCCCCTGTCGAGGTCCCAATCCGACAGGGGGAGGAGTTGGCTGGGGTGTGCCTGATGATCTTCCTTTCGTGTCGATGTCTCAATCCGACCGGGCGAGGTGAAGGCCACTGTGTTTATGGTATCTCTGAAGCTTCTTGTGTTGTGCTCTTGGGACAACTGGAATTTTGGCAATGGCGAGATGATGGTGGGGCTGCAGGGTGGCTCGGTTTGTTCCATCTCACTCCCGACGGCGGAGAAAGCTCGGGACCTCGGAAATCCAAGGAGTAGTTTCAGAGTGGTTTATGCGGTCGATGTCCCAATCCGACGCGCTTGAGTGGCAGTTGTCAATTGTCTTGGAGATCTAGGATCCGGGGTGGAGTTTCGTTTGTTGGGTGTGTTTGGTGCGGCGGGGACGCTTTTTTGTTTCTGCCTTAGTTTGGTCGTAGCTGGGAGATTGGTGACCAGGTGTGCATCGCTTGGAGTTGGCAGGACTCTTTGGCCTTGTCGTAGTTGAGTAGCTTGGTAGTTTAGTTGGGTCAGTTGGCCAAGTCGACTTGTAACTTGGTACCTATGTGTGCATTGGAGTAGGGTACCCTCCAATTGTATGGTTTTTCTGGCCCGGTTTCCAGTCAAAAAACTGGGCTGACACTTGATTTTTCTTTTCCTCGTCTAATAGAAATCCCGGCAAAGCTTTTGCCGGCCTTTCGAAAAAAACTTTAGTTATCAACACTATATGGTGTCCGTCAATATTCAGATATTGTGTTTATTTACAGTGCTAGCGTCAGTAATATATGCTTGTTGTAGTTGTAGCCCATGTGAGCTCATCTATATCTTCGGTGCTTATTGTGACTTTTTATTCAAGAAGTGGGTAACTTAGATACAGATTGACTATATCTCAGCGTCGTGATGAAGCAAAGTATGCCTAATTTATGATTGAATTAATGTTTCTTAATTTCTAGATTTTTTTCCTTTTCCTAGACAGTCATGAGGATTATAACATAATAAATAAAAGAAAAAATATTCTTCAATAGTATTAAGATCCTCATAACTTTATTTAGAATAAAACAAAAACAGTACATCATGCATCTTACTCGGTTTAAATTACAAATCTATACTACTAACTCCGAAAGGTCATGCTACTACTTGCACCACTAGCGGTTCCACATGATCACACATTACACTACTGTTCTAAGAAATATCAGTACATTTATAAATAATTTTACTTGCACCACTAATTTACGACCATCTTACTAATACAGATATCAATGAGTGTTCTATTCCAAATAAATGCAATGGGGTATGCCACAATTTTGATGGAGGCTTCAATTGTACAAGATGCTCGCATGGAAAAGAATATGATACAAACAAACATAAATGTGTCATGTCAGCTAAGCAACGCAATCTAATTCTTGGTGAGTCATACATCTGTCCATCAAAGTTAAATTTTCCAAAATATTCATGTTCACGTTAATGAATGTAGGAATTGCTATTGGGCTTGCTTGTGGCCTTGGCTTTATAAGTTTTACACTAGGTGCCATTGTACTCACCGGTAAGTGGAAGAAAGATATCCAAAGGAGAATACGAAGAGCATACTTCAAGAAAAACCAAGGTCTACTCTTGGAGCAACTAATCTCGAATGAAAGTGTCGCAAATAAAACAAAGATATTCACATTAGAGGAACTAGAAGAGGCCACCAACAAATTCGACACTACTCGTGTTCTAGGTCATGGAGGGCATGGCACAGTTTATAAAGGGATTTTGTCTGACCAGCGCGTTGTGGCCATAAAAAAATCTAAAATAGTAGAGCAAACAGAAATAGACCAGTTTATCAATGAGGTTGCTATTTTGTCTCAAATCATTCATCGTAATGTAGTGAAACTTTATGGTTGTTGCCTGGAAGATGAGGTGCCCTTGCTAGTCTATGAGTTCATATCAAATGGCACTCTATATGAACTTCTTCATGCAAACATTGCAGAAAAATGTTTGCTATCATGGGATGATCGCATTAGGATTGCAATGGAAGCAGCAGGAGCACTTGCTTATCTACACTCACCGCTGCAATACCAATTTTCCATAGAGATGTGAAGTCTTCAAATATACTCTTGGATGACAACTTCACCACAAAGGTTTCAGATTTTGGTGCTTCAAGGTCTCTTTCACTTGATGAAACACATGTGGTGACAATTGTCCAAGGAACATTTGGTTACTTGGATCCGGAATATTATCATGCGGTCAACTAACGAGAAGAGTGATGTGTATAGTTTTGGGGTGATACTTGTGGAACTATTGACAAGGAAGAAACCAATTTTTATCAATGACTTAGGTGCAAAACAAAGCCTGTCTCATTACTTCATTGAAGGACTTCAAGAAGGGGCTCTCATGGAAATAATGGATCCACAAGTTGTGGAAGAGACTAACCAAGAAGAGATTCATGATATTGCCTCACTTATAGAATCATGCTTGAGATCTAAAGGAGGACAAAGACCAAGTATGAAAGAAGTAGACATGAGACTGCAACTATTAAGAACAAAGAGGCTAAGGAAGGCATATGTTTTAGTTGAGAAAGATGGAGAGATGGAATCTTTCATGTGCCCAGAAGCTCATAATCCGCATGAACATATCAATATTGTCAACGCTACACAGTTGCCACTACCAATGACCACTGGGTGCTACAGTTTGGAACAAGAATTTGTGGCATCATCTAGTATGCCTCGCTAACTTAGGTCATTCATGGATGTTGGACATATCTAAAGCAACCATATCTCTTTTTAATGAGGAACAATGGTATATTGTGCTATCTTGTCATAAGATTATATCACATGGTTGTATTGTCTATGTGTATGCATACAATGTATTCTAGACCAAATACTCTTATATGTACCATTATTATGTTGCACGTATGATACTCCCTATGTTCTTAAACAAAAATGCTTTAGTTTTGTCCAAAATCAGACTCTCTAACTTTGTCTAAGTTTATAGAAAAATACATAAACGTCTACAACATCAAATTATTTCCATTAAATCCACCATGACATATGTTTTGAGAGTGCATTTTAATTGCTATGGTAGTATCCAACATGAGATATTTTCTAAACAATTGAGACTTGAAACTTAATTTTTTTTTAGTATTCAACAAATTTTAGACTGAACCAGAGTGTGTAATTAAATTGATCTAGACCCAGGTTGTGTTTCCATTGAATCCACCATGTATGACACGCATGGGCTAGATGGGTGGCGTGGGCTCCAACACAGTACCAAATTTCGACAATGATAGGCGCTTAAAACCAATAATGATTGGCTTTTTTAGCAATGTATATCGTTAAAAGAAATGAAACTTCATGTCCTTCCGAGGCACAACAACACATGAACACAAGTAGAACAACTAGCTACGATATTAAACACAGTTGCAAAGTTACAAGGACAAAGTTGCTTTGTTTTCAGTGGTTTGAGTGGGTTTGGTGTTAGTTGCTTACCTCTCGATGAGTTTCTGTTGTTGTAGGTTGTTAGTAGCTAAGGCTTTCTTAGATTCTTTTCTCTTGCTTGGTTGGTTGAGTCGTTGTAACCTTTCTATTTTTATTTTCTGTCGTCTAATATAATCCGGCAAAGCTCTTGCCGTCTTTAAAAAGAAAAGTTACAAGGACATTAAGGGACACTTTCTCCTAAACCACGACATCGCTTCTTTTGGATGACAAATAACGATAGGAATGATTTTTTGTGTAGAATTGGTTATGGGTGCTGCTAAACTTTTGTGTGGAATTCTTTCGAAACGACAGAGCTACTAGTTTGAGACTAAAGACGCACTGGACATTCTGCTAGTCCGCTGGCACGCGCTCACGAGTTGCTGCACCTCAAGTCTTCGGTGTAGGACTAGCCAACCGACAACCTTACCGACCTGGCACACGTTTTCTCTGTAGGCCTAGTGTGCCACGATGAAATGAAACAACGGCTGAATGTGAATGGGCCAAAATAAATGAAGCTTTGCGTGGTTTCCAAGCACCGCCACAACCACTCGCGCCCACAGCATCTTACTGGAGTCAAAACCCACCGGCCCAGCCCAAGCCGTCTACAAAAACCGTCGGCCCAGACGCGCCTTCCAGGTACGGCCAATCGTATCGCTCACGAGCCGCGGCCGGCGGCCGGCGACAGGCGACCCAACCTGGACGAGTGCGCCCATCTCACCAGCCACAGAGCCCAGATCAGAGCAAACTCGTTCTACAAACACGAACACGTCCCAAGAACACCAAGAGAATTCGAAAATGAGCGTGGAGATCCTAGACGGGAGCACAGTCCTGAGCTTCGTGGAGGACGAAAGCGCTTTCAACTCCTCGGTGGACGGCCGGTTCGCGGTGCTGGACGCCGACCACGACGGCCTGCTGACCTACGCCGAGATGGCCGGGGAGCTCATGAGCCTGCGCGTGCTGGAGAAGCACTTCGGCGTGGACGAAGCAACCGTAGGCCCCGACGAACTCGCAGGGTTGTACCACGGCCTGTTCGCACGGTTCGACAGGGACGGCAGCGGCAAGGTGGATCGCCACGAGTTTCGGGCGGAGATGAGGGAGGTGATGCTCGCCGTGGCCAATGGGCTGGGGTTCCTCCCCGTGCAGATGGTCGTCGAGGAGGGCAGCTTCCTCAAGGTCGCCGTCGACAGGGAGCTCGGCCAGCTTGCTAAAGCTGCCTGAAGTTCTTCACCACCGCAACAGCCCGTACTTGCTTGGAGTTTTCAGTTCATTACTAAATTTTGATGTGTCATTACCACCATGCACTATTTTTACATTGAGTTACACAGTATTTGTAAGACTGTCTCATGTAGTATTAAGTGCAGCCTGTTCTAAGATCACGCAAAGAATTAATACGAGCAAATGAACTAATTGTAAGAGTATTCTTCTTCTGTGCAAGAAAGACATGTTGTATGGCCTGATTTCAGTTCAGACTCAGAGAAAAACTACGTGATGGCAAGAGGCAGAGCTGATTGGTAGTAATGTACTATGATCAAATACAGTTAAATCTGGGCAGGGCAATATATTGGGAGAATAATTTGAAGTTTAATTGGAGCTGTAGTTCACAAAATTATACCCCGTATCAACAGCTGAGTGCTGAAATTAACTGTACATGCAGAGTATAGCCAATAGTTCGTTATTGCAGTCAGCTAGCCGCTCTGCAAGGCAGCAGAGGCGGGGCTGCACGCTTTGTACGTTCATTCATCTACCAGCTCGTCGTCGCTGGCCTGTCGGCCGGCCTTTGCACTGCCGTGTGCAGTCCCTTGCATTGCTCTCAGATCCTGGACGGGATTAGCGGCGTGGAATTTGATAGGTACGCTGCCGCGGCTGCCACGCCGCTGCCGAGCTTCACCGGGTACCCCACGTCCTTGAGCTGTTGAGCACCATCTCCACGCCGCTCAGGCATCCCAGCAGTCGCAGCTGCAATTTTTGTTGTTGTTGCAACAAAACAAATGTCATAGCGGTTAGTTAATCAATTGCCAATGCAAATCGCAGTGCAGTACCTATGATCGTGTAGCAAGTACCTCGTTGAGGTTGCCGAGATGGCCGATCCTGAAGACCTTGCCGGCGACCTTGTTGAGGCCGAGGCCGAGGCTGAGGTTGTACCGCTTCCACGCGTGCTTGACGATATCCGCGCTGTTGATGTATGGCGGCACGACGACGGCGGTGACGGTGTCGCTGACCCACTCCTCCTTCTGGCAGCAGTTCTTGAGCCCCCACGCTTCCACGGCGAACCTGCATGTCGCGCAATGAGTCGATCGAACACATGGGCATGCAAAAAACAAGAAAACAAAACACTGAACTGAACTGAACCTGGTGGCTGTGCCGAGGCGGTTGTGCCTCTTGATGACATTATCGAGCCCTTCCTCGAAGATGACGTCGAGCGCGGCGCGAAGGCCATAGAGAAGCTGGATGGACGGCGTGTACGGCCAGTACGTGCCCATCTCGTAGAACCTGAGGTAATCCTTCCAGTCGAAAAACACACGAACAGACCTCGCCGTCTTGCTGGCCTCCACCCGTCCTGCTGGCGCACACGATGCCCATGCCCGTCGGCATCGACAGCGCCTTCTGCGAGCCCGAGAGCCCGACGTCCACGCCCCACTCGTCCATGCGGAAATCCAGCGCGCAGATGGACGACACGCCGTCCACCAGCAGCAGCGCCGGGTGGCCGTACGCGTCCAGCAGCGCGCGCACGGCGGCGAGGTCGTTGGTGACACCCGTGGCCGTCTCGTTGTGCACGATGGCGACTGCCTTGATGGTGTGGCGCGTGTCCTGCCGGAGCTTGCGTTCGAGAGCCGCGAGGTCGGCGCCGGCGCCCCAGTCGCCGAATGTTTGCGTCCTGCCGGGAGGGTGTCCACCCCAGTTTGTTGTTGTTGGATTTGTTCGAAGATTCGTGCATGTTTATGAGCTGATCTGCTATGCTCTGACATGAGGCAAGTGGGCAGCACGCAGGTGGGCAGCGCTACAGCGGCGTGGCTGGATGCGTGGAAGCTGCAGGTCCACAACGCTACAGTGATTCATTTATTACTTGACAGTTACTTCATCCTTTTACAATTATACGTAGATATATATTTAAATATTAATATTCCTTAAACCATACATCAAATTTATAATCCGATTGAACTATTATTTTTCTTAAAACTAAATCTACAAATCAAGACCAATATTAATCATATTCCGATAAAAAAAATAAAATAACAACATGTAAGTCCAATGGATGCTACCCCGAACCACAACCAACCATATAAAAGCGTTGACAATAATTAGTGTTAAGAGCGTCGACTGTGGTTAGTATTAAGAGTGTCGATTGTGATTAGCATTCAGAGCACTGACCGTGATTAGTCTTGACAACGTAGACTATGGTTAGTGTTCCACGTGTCGAATGAGATCAGTGTTAAGAGCGTTTATTAAGGTTCAGGCGGTTGACTGAGATTAGTGTTAAGAGCATTGACAGATGTTTAGGGCGTCAACTGGGATTAGTGTTAAGAGCGTTGACTAAGATTACAGTTCAAGGCGTCGACTAATATTTGTGTTCAAAGCATTGATTGAGATTAGTGTTAAGAGCGTTAAGTAAGATTCAGGGCGTCTACCGAGATTAGTGTTAAGAGCTTGAGTGAGATTAGGGTTCGAGGCGTCGACTAAGATTAGTGTTAAGAGCGGGGACTGTGATTAGCGATAATAGAGTTGACTGAGGTACAAGGCATTAACTGAGATTAGGGTTCGAGGTGTCAACTGAGTATTAAGAGCGTTGACTCAGATTTAGGACGTCGACTGAAATTAGTGTTAAGAGCGTTGACTGAGTTTAGTGTTAAGAGCGTTGACTGTGATTAGTGATGAGAGAGTTGAATGAGGTAAAGGCATTAACTGAGATTAGGGTTCAAGACGTCAACTGAGTATTAAGAGCGTTGGCTGAGATTAGTACTAAAAGCGTTGACTGAGATTTAGGACGTTAGTTGAGATTAATGTCAAGAGCGTTGATTGAGACTAGCGTTAAGAGCGTTGATTGCTATTAGTGATAAAAGAGTTGACTGAGGTACAAGGCATTAACTGAGATTAGGGTTCAAGGCGTCAATTGAGTATTAGAAGCGTTGGCTGAGATTTATATTAAAAGCGTTGACTGAGACTTGAGGACGTCGACTGAGATTAGTGTTAAGAGCGTTGGCTGAGATTAGTGTTAAGAGCGTTGACTATGATTTGGGTTTAGGGCGCTGACTACGGTTGTGTTAAGAGTGTTAACTAAGATTAGTGTAAAGAGCGTTGACTGAGCTTAGGCCAGTCTCAGTGGAGGTTTCATGGCATAGTTTCCAATGCATTAATTTTTTAGAAACAGTGCATAAAAGTTTCATGGGGATGAAACTCTCTCTACTCCCATGAAACTCTATCATCTTTCTCTTCATTAATATAGTGCCACATCAGCATATTTAATGTGCATAAAACTCTCATGAAACACCATTGAGACTAGCCTTATGATTCAAGGTGTCGACAGAGATTAGTGTTAATAGCGTTAACTGAGATTAGTATTGAGCATTAACTGAAATTACAAGGCATCAACTATGGGGCTTACATGTTGTTATTTTATTTTTTAAGAATATAATCAATATTGGTCTTGATTTATAGATTTAGTTGCAAGCAAAATAATGGTTTAATTTAATTATAAATTTCATGTTTGGTTTAGCAAATATGATTATCTGAATATTCGTAGTTGTCGGTGGATGATGCATGCAATGGCTAATGCAATAAATAAAATCACTGTAGCAACATGGAGCATGCATGAGGACATGCAGATAGTACAGTACAGGGTGGACTTTATCGTCATGTTCCCACCTGTGACCATACCTCCTTCTGATAAAGTTGTCAGAGCTATTACCGAATTAGTGTCCTTAAGCAAGGAGTGGAGCTGTTCAGAATTCAACGGTGAGATAGCTGGGGTGGACATCATCCCGGTAGGACGGGTTTCGCGTTGCGCCCCAGTCGCTCTCCACCACGTCCACGTCGAAGCCCAGGCGCTGCTGCTGGTCGATCCACAGCAGGCTGAACTGCCCGATGGCGAAAGAGACGACGCGGTCCCCCGGGGACAGCGTGTTGGTCAGCGCGCTCTCCCACGCGCCGGTGCCGGTGGTTGGGATCAGGAAGGGGGTGCCCCTGGTGGTCTTGAAGATCTTCTTCACGTCCTCGAGGAGGACCTGGGTGAGAGCTGGGATGGCCGGCGAGCGGTAGTCTCGTTCTGTGGGTTCATGGCGCGGATCACCGGGTCCAGATGTTCACAGGGCCCGGCACGAACAGGTGGGTCCGCCCGGGTCTATATACGTGTCATAATTAAACATTGTAACAGCTTTCCAAGTACATTTGTTTTATTATTCTTATGGCTTAAAGTTGGAGCACACATTTCAGTTTTTTTTTTTTTAACAAAGAGCACACATTTCAGTTGTTCTCATCACGCATAGCAACATCGTGAGAAGACTTCAAGTCAACTCCCCAAATAAAGTTGTGTGACTGGATATGGCCATTTCAGTTGTTCTCACCACGCATAGCAACATCGTGAGAAGACTTCAAGTCAACTCCCCAAATAAAGTTGTGTGACTGGATATGGCTTATGACAATTTTTTCTTGTCACCACTACAGTGAGGATTGAGACAACTGTAGAGACTCGGCAATCTTGGCGTTCAAGCACCGTTCCTCAGTAGCCTTCCTGGCCATGACACAGCGATGAAGATCTTGCAGTCTATGTTATTGTGGTTCAGTACTTCAGTCATACGGCTACTTCTAAGTCATTGGTTTGATGACTCTGCCTCCACCTGGGTGTTCGGTTCGAGTTTCTTCTACATTCGGCGACGATATCAACAACATCATTCGGTTGTCGCCATGTTTTTTCCTCGACAGTTCTTCAGACCCACACTTAACCGTCGCTTCGCACGGTCAATCCATCTGGGTGCACGCGTCTTTGATGCCCCTATGTATACCCCTCACCAAAGATTCGTCTTTATCTCGCATCTTAGTCGCTGTTGTCTTTTATTCCGGTCACAAGACTCGATGTAACTTGGTTCTCTTTAGAGGACCTCATGTAATATGACTGCTTGATTATATAATATAATATGTGGTTGTAAAAAAAACAGCTTTGCGAGTATATATTTCTTTTCCTTTTAGATTTCAAAGGAATCCAAATACATTATTTTCACTTGTTCACGTCACGGTTTTTTTTAACAAAATAGCAGGAGCCACCTATTCGTAAGACTAGTTTTTTTTCAACAGAATAGCATGCCCTCTGATTTTTTTTTCTTTCATTTTTTTATCATGAGTTTTAACTTCATTTTCAAAGGAGCAAGAGGAGAGAGAGACCTGCATTTACAAGCAAGTAGTAAAATTTGGGATATCAACCTAGTGATATGCCAATATCAGGTCATGGTTTGACTTGACAGTAAAATTAAAGTGGGATATCATGGCTAAATTTTTTATTGTCTGTTTTACCCACATTCCACCGTCTCTTTGCTAATCCTTCTCACATTCATTTAGTGTATGGATTCACAAATACATCCGTGCCCAGCCTTTTGCTTGCATGAGAGCACTATCCTGCTCTTCTTTTCTTTACATTAGCTTTTGTTTGACTCTAAGGCAATTATATTACAGGTGTTGCTGACTATGTATCATTCACAAAAGTGAGCAAGGCCCCCGCGTCGCCCCCGCTTGGCGACGCGGGCGGCGGACCCCCATCACCGCCAGTCCTCCCTGTGGGGGTATAAACCCCATATACCCTCACGGGCTGTACATGGGCCCCGCCACAGGAGGTGGCCCAACCCACAAGATGAAGATGTGCACCACACAATATTGTAATAGTACCAAATAGGTTAGTTTACTTGTAAAACCTGTCCCTTCAGAGTATATAAGGAGGGGCAGGCGTCCCCTAGAGGACATCTCATATCAAATCAATACAACTCAACAAAGAGCAGGACGTAGGGTATTACGCTTCTTAGCGGCCCGAACCTAGGTAAACCACGTCTAGCTCGTGTTCTAAGCGCACCCTCACCGCAAATCTACTACCGTGGGGTATCCCGTGGTAGACTGCCGGTTATCCATAATCGACACTCCCTCCTCCCCCCTTCCACCTTGCCGCCGCCGGAGGAGGCCGTCGGGTTGCCTGCGCGGCCTCCTAGGAAGGTGGTGGCGAGGCCTCTCTCCTTGCCTGGTCGTGCGAGATCCTTGAGCCGGAGGGGGGGGGGAGGATGTGGGTGTTTCGCCAGAAAGATCACTAGGGCGGATCTCTCAGTGTTTCACGGATCGTACTACTTAGTACTAATATTGCGCAGGCGTGCCAGTATACATCCGTATACAAATAAAGTAAATGTGCGGTAAACACAAGGGACAAAGCTCAGGGAAATATCACTTTATTATTCATCATAGAATTACAAAGTACAATTTCCCACTTCATATGTTTGAGCCGAGTTTCATCTACAATTTCCCACTTTCTCTACGTACAAACTTGCATGCATGGTACTGTGTAGTCTTCTACTTGCTTCTCGGTTTGCTTTCTTTACATGCATACGTTGGGCTACTTCTAGAGAGCCCATCAACCTGCTACATATGTTTCAAATAGTAATCATGTAATAGTTTTCATGCCACGTATACATGTATACGCTTGTTTGCACTTTAGTCCTTATACATCTTTGAAGTTCCTGGGCCAACAAGGCCCAGCTTGCAGACACAAAGACATGTTGACGGGCCACGCCATTCCATCAGCATGGTTGAGATGTTGCTGGGCAGTGCTGCTCTCTGCCGCTGCAGTGGCCGCACTGTTAGAATATGTAATATGTTTGTTATGATCATGAACTTGGTTAGTATATCCGGGAGGTGTTTGTTATAGACGCCCCTAGATCATAGGAGTAGATAAGTTGTACATTTCATGTAAACCAAGTTCATGATCTTCCCCTTGTACAAGCCACCGCCAGGGGGCTGTTCCCTGAGCATATAACGCGAAGCCGAGAGCCTGGAACGGCATCTCGTTCAACTCAATTTCACATGGTATCAAGAGCCTTCTTCCACACGGAATTTTTTCATGGCGTTCGCTTCCTCTTCCTCCGCAGTTTCTGCTGCCATCTCCCTCACCACCTTCCTCCCACCCGTGACGGAGAAACTCTCCCAATCAAACCATCAATCATGGAAGGCACAAGTCGTCTCGGCCCTCCGAGGCGCTCAACTTGCTGATTGGCTCGAGGCCTCGGCCGAGCCCCCGGCGCAATACCTGCCTGTCGAGGCAGGGAAGGAGAAGGAGCCACGCACGGTGAATCCTGAATTCGCTCCGTGGGTGGCCAAGGACCAGATGGTCCTGAGCTATCTGCTCACCAATCTCTCGAAGGAAATCCTTGGTCATGTCAACACCGAGGTCACCGCGAAAGGTGCATGGGCGGTGATTGAAGCAATGTTTGCTTCTCAATCGCGCGCCAAGATCATCTCCACTCGCATGGCCCTGGCCAATTCCACCAAGGGCACATCCACTGTCGGAGAATATTTTGCCAAGGTTAAAACCTTAGCAGATGAGATGGCGGCGGCTGGACGTCGCCTTGAAGATGAAGAGATGGTTTCCTATCTCCTCAACGGCCTCGGTGAGGACTTCGACTCCGTCACCACTGCGGTGGCAAACCGGGTGGAGCCCATCTCCGTCAGCGAGCTCTTCACCCAGCTCATCAGCCACGAGCAGCGGATCAATCTACGTACCGGCGGCGGCAACTCGTCGTCAGCTAATGTTGCCGCCAAGGGCAACCGAGTCGGCAACATGTCGGCTCCTCGTGGCGGGCAAGGACGCGGTGGAGGCGGCGGCCGCAATGGTGGCGGACGTGCCAGTCGAGGGGGCTTCGGTCGCGGAGGCGGTGCACCACGTCACCCCTTCGAGCAAGGCCTCTTCTGCCAGGTGTGCGGCAAGGAGGGCCACCCGGCCTACCGGTGCTTCAAACGTTTTGATGCCAACGTCACCGGTCCTCCACAACAGAAGTCTGCATCTTCGGCGACTACTTCTCAGTACGGCGTCGACACAAACTGGTATATGGATACCGGGGCTACGGACCATATTACCGGCGAGCTAGAGAAGCTTACCTCCCGCGAGAAGTATCCTGGCGGTGATCAAGTCCACACGGCGGATCGGGTATGGAGATTCATCACGTTGGTCAAAGTGTTTTGCAATCCCCTACCAATCATATTATCCTTAAAGATATCTTACATGTTCCCACTACAAATAAGAGTCTCCTTTACGTTAATAAGATTACTCGTGATAATCACGTTTTCATTGAATTTCACCCGATCACTTCTTTGTCAAGGATCGGTCAACGAGAGAACCATCCTCGCGGGCGGATGTAAGGGAGGCCTCTATCCGGTTCCACCGAATAAAGCGGCGCTTGGAGTAACCAAGCCTTCGTCGTCTTTGTGGCATCATCGGCCGGGGCATCTTTGCTACACTGTCGTCCGGCAAGTCTTTGAGTTGCCATCATCTTCCTTTCATCGCCGAGTCCAATAAAGATAGCATCTCGTGATGCTTGTCGGAAGGCAAAAGTCATCAATTGCCTTACTCTAGGTCATCTAGTGTGTCATTGAGTCCACTTGATTTAATCTTTTCGGATGTATGGGGTCCGGCCCCTAGTTCGGTTGGTCGAAACATTTACTATGTTAGTTTCATTGATGATCATAGTAAATTTGTGTGGATTTATTTGTTAAGGCGCAAATCCGAAGTATTCCAATGTTTTCGTGATTTCCAAACCCTGGTTGAGAGGCAATTTGATAGAAAAATTCGCAAAATCCAAACGGATTGGGGTGGAGAATATCAAGCTTTAAGTCCTTTCTTTACTCGCATGGGTATTAGTCATCATGTTTCCTGCCCACATACCCATCAACAAAACGGAGCCGCTGAACGAAAACATCGACATATCGTCGAAGTTGGACTCACGCTCCTTGCCCACTCCGCCATGCCATTAAAGTTTTGGGATGAAGCATTCCTTACTGCCGTATATCTCATTAACCGGTTGCCATCTAGGGTTATTAACAATGATACACCTTTCCATCGTCTCTACGGCACACATCCTGATTATAATCTTCTCAAAACCTTTGGCTGTGCTTGTTGGCCAAATCTTCGCCCTTATAATGATCGAAAACTTGAGTTTAGATCAAAGAGATGTGTGTTTCTTGGTTACAGTAACCAACATAAAGGATATAAGTGTCTTGATCCGTCTGTTGGTCGTATCTATATCTCGAGAGATGTCATCTTTGATGAGCGTGTTTTTCCTTTCTCTACCATGCACCCTAACGCTGGAGCTCAGCTTCGTGCAGAAATTGCACTCCTTCCAGACGTTCTTTTGAATCCACCAACTAGCCCCGGGGAATTGCACTCACGAGATCAGCGTTTTGATTCTCCTAATGCTACTAACACTGTTCTCGATCATGAAGATCACGTACAACATGCAGGAGAAAATCCCGTGCCAAACGGTGGCGAGATTGGATCACACGGCGCAAATCCGGTCTCCAACAGCGGGCATCATTTTATGTGTCCCCGCGAACGCGACAGCACGGGAACCGGAGTCGATCCCCCTGCCACATCTGCAGGCGGCGGCAGGCGATCGACCTCGGGATCCAGCGTCGCAGGTGGCAGCGGCGATCCTGTCGGCTCTGCCCCGCGACACCAGCAGCCGCCGGGATCTTCTGTGGCGGACACTGCGCCTCCACCGCCTTCATCGCCTGGGCCACATCATGTGGCCGCGCAGCCCGATCCAACGGGATCTGGTGCAACCGGAGAAGGATCCGGTGCGGCTGACGCGGGGGTGGCCCCTCCTGATGCCGAGCCAGCGCCAGCACCTGATGCCGCGCCAGAACCAGCACAAGTTGCAGCTTCACGACCGATCACACGACTCCAACGAGGTATTGTCACACCAAAAATTCGAACTGATGGTACAGTTAAATGGGGTATGCTTGTTGCCTCTTCAGATGGTGAACCTACAAATATTCGTTATGCTCTTCGTGATCGTCGTTGGGTCGATGCGATGAATGTTGAACACAATGCACTCTTGCACAATAAGACTTGGCATTTGGTCCCTCGTCCTCAAGGTAAAAATATCATTGACTGCAAATGGGTCTATAAGATCAAAAGGAAAGCTGATGGGTCTGTGGATCGTTACAAGGCACGTCTTGTTGCTAAAGGCTTCAAGCAAAGGTATGGGATCGATTATGAGGACACGTTTAGTCCTGTTGTTAAAGCAGCCACGATTCGGTTGATTTTGTCTATTGCCGTATCTAAAGGATGGTCCTTGAGACAACTAGATGTGCAAAATGCTTTCCTTCATGGAATTTTAGAAGAAGAGGTCTATATGTTCCAACCTCCAGGCTATGCAGATAAGAAGTACCCCAACTATGTATGCAAGTTGGATAAAGCTCTACATGGTTTGAAGCAAGCTCCCCGCGCGTGGTATGCTCGCCTGTGTGCTAAGTTACTTTCTTTGGGTTTCACAGCATCAAAGGCAGACACCTCTTTGTTCTTTCTACATCGGGGTGGTCATACTATATTTGTGTTGGTATATGTTGATGACATCATCGTTGCTAGTACATCTCCTGCTGCTACTAGTGCCCTTCTTGCAGATTTACAGCAAGCGTTTGCCTTGAAGGACTTGGGTGATCTACATTATTTTTTGGGCATTGAGGTTAAGAAGCTTGCAAGTGGTCTCCTATTGACACAGAATAAATATGCCAAGGAAATCTTGGCTCGGTCTGGGATGGATCGGTGTCATCCTATTGATACTCCTCTCTCTAGTGTTGAGAAGCTTAGTGTCACCGAAGGAACACCTCTTGGGCCTGGTGATGTAACTCGGTACCGGAGTCTTGTTGATGCCCTTCAATATTTGACACTTACAAGACCTGATATTTGCTTTGCAGTTAATAGAGTATGTCAGTTTCTTCATGCACCAACTTCAGTCCATTGGAGTGCAGTTAAGCGTATCCTTCGTTACATTCAAGGTACTTTAACACTCGGCCTCAAGTTCAGTCCTTCATCGTCAACATTGATCAGCGCTTTTTCTGATGCCGACTGGGCTGGTGATATTGACGACCGCCGATCCACGGGGGGATTTGCTGTCTTTCTTGGTCATAATCTAGTGTCTTGGAGTTCCAGAAAACAGCCAACTGTATCGCGGTCAAGTACTGAAGCTGAATATAAGTCCCTTGCAAACGCTACTGCCGAGATGATTTGGGTTCAGAAGATACTTAAGGAACTTGGTGTAAAGCATCATCCAACAGCACGTCTTTGGTGTGATAATCTTGGCGCCAAGTATCTATCTGCTAATCCAATTTTTCATGCTAGAACGAAGCACATTGAAATCGATTTTCATTTTGTAAGAGAAAGGGTTGCTAGCAAGCTGTTGGATATCAGATTTATCAACTCAGCCGACCAGGTTGCTGATGGCTTCACTAAAGCTTTGCCAAGAGTAAAGTTGCAACAGTTTAGACACAATCTCAAGCTCACAAGTGGCTAGGATTGAGGGGGAGTGTTAGAATATGTAATATGTTTGTTATGATCATGAACTTGGTTAGTATATCCGGGAGGTGTTTGTTATAGACGCCCCTAGATCATAGGAGTAGATAAGTTGTACATTTCTTGTAAACCAAGTTCATGATCTTCCCCTTGTACAAGCCACCGCCAGGGGGCTGTTCCCTGAGCATATAACGCGAAGCCGAGAGCCTGGAACGGCATCTCGTTCAACTCAATTTCACACGCACTTGCTATTCTGGTCGCCGTCGGAGTAGCCGGAGGCCGGACTCGCTGTTCACGGCCACGTCGATGCTGAAACTCTGCCGAAGGCTTGCCAAGGCCATCGCCGGGCCTTACTGCTCCATCACTGCAGTGTGGTTGTGCTTGCTGTTCACCTTGTCGAGTCGAAGTACGCTGCCTTTGCCACGGTCATAGATCATCATACCGATGCACATGTATATCACTTCACTGGATGCCAAAGTTGCACGTTTGCCGGGCTGCCGGGTTGCCACGGTCATCATAGATGAGTATGTTGCCGGGCCGTCACATGTACGCCTTCCACTATCGTAGCTCATCGTGCCAATGCACATGTACACCACTGCACGTTCGACGGGCTGCCATTTCTGCCATGCTGCCGCTGTCGTCGTGGGCTGTTGCCATGGCTGCCGCTGAACTTGCTGGGCCACCGTGCATACTGCTTGTGTGAAGATCGATCATCGGGTGGCCACCGTCACGTCGGGCTGCAGTTGGCATTGCTGGCCCGATGTGGTTGTTGATCTATCTTCCGACGATCGAACTTGTCGAGTCGCCGTACATACTGGTGCATGATCGCCGTTGGGCTGCTGCAAATCATCATTTATGCCTTGCTTCTCCATCACAGAAACTGCTCTGCCTCGTTGTCGGGCTGCTGCTAAACGCGCCGAATGCTGGGGCTACATCTCTTGTTGACACATTGTTGTGTTGATCGTTGCTTCGGGCCACCGTGCAGTGCGCCACGTGCACACGGTGCTCGAGCAGTCAATTACCATGTTGGGCGTAGTCGCCTCCACTGGCACAGGACGTGGTTGATCTCTTGGTATATGCATGGTTGCCGCCGTTGAGATGGTTGTGGGTGCCGTTGTCGTTGCGGTGTCATCGGGGCTCGTTGCTTGCTGGCCGTCTAGGTATGCGAGATTTATACCACAGACATATGCAAAGACAAGCATCATATCACTACTACAGATTCGCACAACACTGCCCACCGTATCACCGCCGGAAATGGCGAAACCGGCGGTGATGACTCATCACAGCCGGTGCCAAGCTCGACGGAGCCTGACTCGCATCAGGCAGCGAAGGCACCGGCTGTGATGAGTATATTACTGCCGGCTCATGTTTAGAACCGACAGTGATGAGTATATTACTGCCGGCTCGTGTGTATAGCCGGCAGTGATAGTGATGGCAACTATCACCGCCGGCTCTAGCCAGGCGTCGGCCGTGGGAATATCAATCGCCGCCGGCGTCTAGCAAGAACCGGCAGTGGCCACCTTCATCCTTTTTTTTTTCTTTCGGATTGCTTTCTTCCTCACCGAGTACAAAATGTGAATTTTTTGCTTTGTTCCTCATCTTTTTTTTCATTACATATAAATAAATAAAAACGAAGAATCATAAGACCAACTTAATAATAATTTTTTGCATTACATATGAATAGAATTCTTATACGAATTCTGCATTACATAGAGGATTGATTATATTCTAATAAATACTATTAAAGATCGGCAACGGCGCGCGCGATCACCGCCGCCGCCGCCGCCGCTGCCGACGGCCTTAACGGTGGGCCGCCGCCAAGGCCGCCTCGGCGACTTCATGGGCCGCCTGCGCCGCCGCGTGCAGCGCTTCACGGAGCGCGTCGGCCTCATTCTCGGCCCACAAGCGGGCCGCCCGCTCCACCTCCACCTCCTGCCGGAGTGAGGCAGCCTCCACCTCCGCCTCCCTACGCCAGCCCCGCTCCTGGGTGAGCTGCGCGCGCAGAGCTTGATTGTGGTTCTCCGACGTGCGCACCTGGAAGTTACCCCGTCCTCTGCGGCCGCCGCCGCCTCTGCCGCGGCTGCCGCCGCCTGCATTCATCGTCGTCGGAGCAGGGGATCGTAGGTGAAAGAGTAGTATGAGGAGAAAGAAAGCGCCTGGTGAAGACGCCAAAGTCGAATGGCGCAGCTTTATAAAGGTCACCGAGCGTGGGCACTTCAGTTCTCCATTGCCGCTTCCAGTTCCCCATGCTCCCTTGTGCTGGTTCCCACGCAGCCACGAGGAAGACAAAGCATCCGGTAATTAATCCCGGCTTGGTCCCAACCGGCAGGGATGTATATAGTATCACTGCCAGGTCAAACCACATGCCGGCAGTACTTGATTTCATCGTTGCCGGCGCTTGCCACCAGCCGGCAGTGATTACGAAACCTTTCTGTCCCGTCAAGACAGCACTGCCGGTTTGTGGATATGACCGGCAGTGATGTTTTGACAAGACATAAAGCCTTGTACCATCGTCCTCTGCTTTCCTCCTCAGTCCATTCTAGAACAGAGGAGCGCGCGCGGGCCATTTTCTCCATTGTTGCGGCACTGAAAACCGTGAGCTAGGACTTAAATTTTGAAGAATGCCTTGATCATTTTGCTTCACGGTTAGTCACAAGCATCCACTCCTTTGGTTTTCTAGCTTCAATCTATGTTTTGATGGCTACATTGCTTGCTTGATTCTCATTGTAGTTCATTGTAGTTCTTCCTCTCTCTAAGGAGAGCAAATTCGGTGGGAACACTTGTGTAAGGATTTCAAGCAACTTCGTTGGGAACATTGTGCTAGGATTCCATCATCTCCATCATCCAAGAAGCTAGGTTGGTGATATATCTTAGAAAATTTTATGGTTTGATCAAGATGATTGTTAGTATGTGATGCTCGAATTAGTTAATTTTGTCGGAGTAGAGTAGATTACTTTACAATTTTATTAAATTATTTAAGTGGACACATTCTTTGGAGCTACCTTGTTCATTTTTTTCATAATTAATCCATAATTTTATCCATGAAGCTAATTCACTAGGTACTACTTTTTCTTCTTTTGTTTTGTGCGAGATGGATCGAAAGTGGATGAATCTGCCTCGAGCGGACAATCTTTTATGAAAGGCATAAGAGAATTTTGCAAAGCTGCAGTAGCTCACGCTGGGGTTGGGAAGATGATCTTCGGCCCATGCAAAGATTGCATGAATATTAGGATGATTTTGAATCCGAGGCACTATCAAATCGCACTTGCAAATGAGGGGTTCATGCCAAACTATACGACATGGTGTCACCATGGGGAAGTTCCTGTTTTTGATGCGAGAGGAAACAATGATGATGTGGACATGGCTGATGTGCACCACGACGACGATGACGATGATCCCATTGTCAACCTGGAACCTATTGCTGAGGTGCTTAGGAATACGCTAGCGGATGACACGACAGAAGAAGATGGCATTTCTTTGATGCTCCGTAATGCGAGATACCGGGTTTCTTAGTGGTATTCAACTTAAAAAGTTAGAGAAAATGAGAGAGGATGGCAAGACACCATTGTTCAAGCATTGTCCTATGAGTAAATTGGAAGCCACCATCATGTTGTTAGAGTTCAAATCTACAAACAGGCTTGAGCGATACGGGCTTTGATGACTTGTTAGGTAAACTAGGGAAAATACTCCCGGCGGACGGTGGGCTACCAGAAAATACATACCAGGCCAAGCAAATGATCTGCCCCTTGGACTTGAGGTTGAACGAATACACGCGTGTTACAATGACTGCATATTGTACCGCGGCAAATACATTGACCTGGATAATTGCCCCATTTGTAATCATCCACGGTACAAGGCAGAGGCGTCGGAAGAGGAGGAGGGTACGAAGACGAGAGGAGGCCCCATAAAGGTCGCCTGGTACTTCCCTATAGCTCCACGGATACGTAGGCTATTCGCATGTGCGAAGACAGCCAAGCCGCTTTCTGGCGGCATGGTGAGGACCGTAAGAACGACGGCATGCTGAGGCATCCTGCCAATGGACAGGACTGGAGGACTCTGAAAACCATGTTCTATAAGGAAATCGGTGGAGATGTAACGGACCTTTGGGTTGCATTGAGCACGGATGGGATGAATCCTTTTGACCAGGTTAGAAGCACTCATAGCACATGGCCAGTGACGCTCTGTATACAACCTTCCGTCTCACCTCGTTATGAAGCGGTCGTACATCCAGATGCCATTACTGATCCAAGGCCCAAAGCAACCCGGGAATGACATCGACACTTACCTAGAGCCAGTTGTCGATGAACTCTGGATCTGTTCAAGAAGGGTGTTGAGCATGTTTGGGATGAGTACAAAAAGGAAGAAATCACTTGTCAAGGTGGTACTTGTGGTTACAATCAACGACCTTCTAGGGCGAGGTTCCATGTCGGAGAGAAGACAAAAGGCTATACGAGGTTGTGTCAAGTGCCTAGACGAAACTGATGCGGTACACCTACCCAATAACTCAAAAATGGTTGTATTGGGACACCGTAAGTTCTTGCCTATTAAAACACGAGATTCCAAAAAAAAAGATAAATTTTGATGGACGGTTGAGACACGCAAGCCTCCTAAGTATCGAAACGGGAAATAGATACTTGCGTAACTTAACAAACTAGACGTTGTTCTTGGCAAGGGGCAAGGGGCTAAAAAAGCGCCTGAGGAGAGCATCTGGAAGAAAAAAATCAGTATTTTGGAAACTACCTTACTAGCCATTTTTGTCTGTACGCCACTATCTTGATCCCATGCACATTACTAAAAACGTTTGCTTTCACACACTTAACACCTTGATGAACACCGGGGGACACATAAGGATTCGTACGACACACGCAAAGACATGGAGTATTTGGGAATCAGGCCATAGCTGCATCCCGTGGTTCAAGAAAATGGCCAATATGTACTTCCAATTGCGTCTTGGACACTAAGCAAGAAAGAGCAGGAGATGTTAATTTCATTCTTCGATAAACTAAAAGTTCCGATGGGCTACTGTGCAAACCCAAAGAGGCTAGTGAACAAGAAAGAATGCAAGTTCAACTATGGACCTATGAAGGCCCATGACTTGTCATGTCATTATGACTCAATTTCTCCCAGTTTGCCTTTCGTGGTATCCCGACGGAAGATGTTCGCAAAGTGGTCACAAAGTTGTCTTGGTTCATGAATGCGATCTCAAAAAGGTCATTGATCCGAGCACGCTACAACAGCTACGGGACGGCATTGCTGAAGTTCTCTCTAGTTTAGAGATGCAATTTCCACCAACTTACTTTGATATGTCGAGTCCATCTTCTCATTCACCTGGTTGACCAAATAAGAGCACTTGGTCCAATGTACCTACATCGAGATGTTCCCTTTCGAAAGGTTGATGAAAGTTTTCGGGAAGTATGTTAGGAACAAATTCAGACCGAAGGGAGCATGGTTGAGGGATGGTCAACGGAGGAGTCCATTGAATTCTGCACAAATTATATGGACATCAACAAGGCGGGAGTTCTGAATCTCGTCACCAAGGCGAGACTAGGTGGCAAAGGCACACTAGGTAGGAAACCGTGTACGGTAGATGACTATGTGTCTTGGACACGTGCTCAATTCACTTGTTCTCCGGCAAGCCAAGGAGGTGATGCCATACATTGAAGAACACCGTCAAGAGTTGCTACGTAATTATCCACAAAGGTTACGGGCTTGGCATCATAAAAAACATAAAATCGAATTTGCTGGCGGGTTGCGACGTCGCTTGCTTACGATAACGTTGGGTAATCAACTGGACAAATTAGTCGGGGGCCTTCTAGTCACTTTGTTAAGTACCGGGGATATGAGGTCAATGGTTTCACATTTTTCACCGAAAAGCAAGATGAAAAGAGTGCAAATCAGAATAGTGGTGTTTGTTTCAATGCTGAAGACGAAGACGGCAATGTGATTGAGACATATGTTGGCATTTCTTAATGCAATCACTAGAACTATTACATCCCAGTGGTCACGCCAAGAAACGCCAGGGTTGATAGTCGTGTTCTAAAGATATTATCCGCAAGCGCACGGATCTATCATTGTAGCATTTCACCCGGAAGTATGTCAGGGTATCATTATTTATATTTTCCCAAAGGAAGGCATGGTGTAAAATAGCTCTAGCACATGGATATGGTACTTCACATCATCGAAATGAGCCTTACTGCTATGCAGGGGTAAGATAAACGGTAATTTGAGGATAGTGGACACACACTTGGTCTTCACTCAAGGATAAAGAGAAATAAGGAATAAAAGAAATGGAAAGAATAAAGAATAAATCTACTGGAGCTGGTTGGTCGTATACTGCTAGGTGTAGATTAGCTAAGTCACATGTTATACAGGGTCAGAGGCTAGTCAGAGCCTAAAGTAATAGGGAGACCCCCGCAGCTGGTCTGCCAGCCGATAGAGGCATTTACAAACTCCTACACGACATACGGACGTGGGGGATTACAAGAGAAGGACAGGGCTGTCACCACCTGCCCCCTACCCCTCAACCGTGGCATGTCGTCATATTCGAAGGCCCCCTCGTATCCGGACACCATGCCCGCATACTGAGGAACTACCCATGCTCCCCCCAGGACTCCCACCCTACGGAAGAACGAGCTAGAACATAGGCAAACTCGAAAGAACATCGAACCATTACTCCACTCTCCTCAGAGACTCTAATACTATAGAACACATGAATGATGAAGAATAGGGATGAACATCCTATGAACTAATCATATGAACTAGGCTCTAGTTCATATGCACCAACATGAACATGATCAGAACTATGCTCTAGTTCATACACTAAGCAATATATAAAGTATAAGAACTTGAACAAGGAAGAACATTCCATAGATGATTACAAAGACATATCTCTTCTTCCTAGGAGACAAGCTCTCCTTGGTAGCTTTCCTAGCTCCAACACTACTAGCTCTAAGCTAAGGAACAAGTGGAGGTAAGGGAGAGAAAGACCAAATGAGTTGTGTGTGTAGAATGGATTTCTTCTCCCCTTTTATATGTTGATGGAGGTCGGTTTGAGCCTGAAATGGAAGGAACACCGCGCACCGACCTCCCTTGGCATTCAATGTACCGCCTCCAGCCGGCCGGTCCCACCTGGCAGTCGGGGTGGCGCGAGCGCGCCCCTGGCATGCCGCCTCCCCCTGACCGCCTTCGGGTGGTCGGTTGTGGAGTGGGCCTGGGCCGTGCTGGTTTGGTGTTTTGGCCCAAGCTGGTCCCGAGGTGGCCCAACTCCCTTTGGGGTGGTTTGGCGCTTTCCAGAAAGCGCCTTTTCGATGTTTAATCCCTGCACTTTTATATGATTCCTGCAATGACAGTATATTTCCTAGTGCACGTGGATTTGGGTTAGTTGCACAAGTATATGCATATAGGAATATATAATCACCCTTTTTCATGTCTAATTGGCGGTATAAAATCATCGATAAGGACCGCCAACAAGATCCCCAAGCTTACCCTTTGCTCGTCCCGAGCAAAGCTCAGCCTTAGGTTGTTGATCAGGAGTTGCTACTATACCGATCATGAGTCAAAAGTACCAAGTGTATAAGCAAGATTTCTACCAGAGTTTGAATAAATCGGCATGACTGCTCACCCTGTTATTATCCTAAGACAAAATGGGGCTTTCCAGCTTTCTCGAGTCTTGGGATATTGCAAGATAGAACAGATTCACAAGCGTTGCTTATCATCTACCCAAGATCAACCAAGTCTCCGGAGGTTTTTGAAAGTTTTATAAAAGAAACTCAAGTTCCTCGAATGATTCTCTCAATCGCTCAAAAGTGTTTTATACCTTACCAAAGGCATTGTGCTCTTGCCTTTCTTTCTAACCTACTACTATGGCTGAGAGTGGAGTTTTGGGTAGGTATGAAAGGTGGCTATGCTTGGATCATAAAGGGTTGGTGAAGTCAAGGAACGAACCGTCCGAAGATTAAGACCATACACTTTGATTGAGATTTGTGCAAGTGTGTGAGGGTGAAAGATTCCTATCTCTAAATGTTTTTTGGTACTCCAGGCATCATGACTCCTTTTTATTGGTGGAAGGGAAAATTGAGAGAGTATGGGCTTTGATTTGGAAAAACTAAGATTTTTCTTTTCTTTCTTTCTTTTCCTTTTTCTTTTCTTTTCTTCTTTTTTTTTTTTTTCTCTTCTCTCTCTTTTTTTGAACGGGAGACTAGGCGGGATTCCGTTTGTCTACTTTGAAACTTATTGTTGCCCCTTGGCATTCATCATCATTTTTTTCAAGAGATGCTAATGCCCAATACTCTCTTCGAGATACGATGAAGATTTTGGCGGGAAGGAGTCATGACGAAGACAAGGAGTAGTTTTTGATGGATGATGAATAAGGGATGCGCGATCCTCAGTGTAAGGGTCGGCATGCTTTGTTTTGAAGAAGGTGCGCAACTCTAGGGTCAAGAGTTGGCGTATTTGGTGGATTGGATGAGAAGTTAGGTTGTGCAACTCGCAGTGTATGGGTCGGCAAGTTTATTTGGTGGGTGCAAGTGAATCTCAATCGTGAGTGTAAGACCATAATCTTGCGGAGGTTACAAACTTCTAGTGATCAAGCAGCATATGACAACTAGTTTTTGTATGAGATTGACAGCTACGTCATATGGCCTTGGTAGGTATTTTCAAAATCACTGAGGAACTTTTGTTTTGATAGTTTTGAAAATAAAACTCTAGAAGTCAGGTTTTCACTCAGGATAGAGTCATAGCGTTGCTCGTGGCACTATATCATACTCGGCAATAACTTAGACAGGATCTAGCCTATGCAACCCACTAAGCTCAAGTTTTTCAAGGATAAGACATTTTAGCCAATAAACTCAAACTTAGGAGAAAGCCTGATTATAAACAAGGTACAAGCAAGTCACGAGACAGAGCAACATTTCATCATTTCAACAAAGGTTGAATTAAATATTTCTAATATGCATATGTATAGGAGATGACAAAGTATTTTTTTTATATGCATGTGTTAGTATGGTACATACCTCTTATTGGGGGTCCTCCCCCCAAGCTTGCTTGGAAACGGGGCCGTTTAAAAGTTATTTTGAGGTAACAGATTATTTTATTTTATTCTGAGTCTGTCGTCAAGACTTCCTTATGATTGAGGATCATCCTGCAGGGTTAGCTCATAGCATACTACCAATATTCCTACTAGTAATCTGTCTCAATGATTGACAAGTCGACCACGGTAAACTAGCAACCTAAGCACCATGCTCAAGCTACAAGTTTATGGAACATGCTAAGCTTGAACATGTTCCAAAACATCAAACTAAGCGGGAACAGGGGTAGCAAGATAGAACTTTATTTGACAGACTAAACAAACATAAATGGAATGAAATACTTATAAAAGGTAACTTACCGATTATCCTGTCGGTCAGGGCTCACAGTTTATAGTCCGTGAAGCGAGACTTTCTCCTGCTCAATTTGAGCTTGATGATGAGGCGTCCGTCTCAGGAGAGGTAGACGGGATGCCTGCTTGGGCCTCCACACCATTTTTGGTGGTGTGGTGATAATTGGTGAGGATGGTGGTTGATCAGTTTCTTTTGGAGGTGCTTGCATTTTCTCCACCTTCAACACCTTTATCTCCTCTTTAGGGACTAGTTTTGGTCCCCTAGAGGTTTTGAGTGGAATTGGTTTTGCTTTGGGTTCCACTCTTTCTTGGGCCGGAGCCTTGCCCTTATCCTTCTTCTCCTTGGGTTGTGCAGGAACGACCTTTGATTAGGTTTCTTTTGTCGGAGCCTTCTTTCTTCCTTTCTTAGGAGCTCTTTGCTCCTTCTTCTCTTTTGGCTCCTGTTCTTTCTTTATCTTTTGTTTTTGTTCCTGGGTACCCTTTGCTTTCTGTGGCTCTGGCCTCTGTTCCCAAATGATGTTGGGAATTCGAATCGCACTATGAGGTCGGATTTCAACTTCCGTGACCTCCCTCGTGGTTGGCTCATACTTGATGCGAATCATGTTGCACTCCTCCGTCTTCCGTGGTCGGAAGTGGAACTTCGCCTCACTCCCATTGATGTTGAACCGGTTTCTCCAGCTCAAACATCAATCGTATCAGCCGATGCGAGGAATGGTCGTCCCAATATGATCGGTGATTCTTTGGTGGCCTCCATGTCGAGTACCACGAAATCCACTGGGATGAAGTATCCTCTAATTTTCACAGGGATATCTTCAGCTATTCCCGCTGAGTAGCGTAAGGAGGAGTCGGCTAGTTGGAGTGTGATCGTTGTTGGTGACAGCCTTGTATAATTTTGCTTGTCGAATGCCGTCTTGGGCATGACACTGACGCTGGCACCAAGATCATAGAGTGCGTGGTCAAACTGCTGTCCTCCAATGGAGCAAGTGATAGTGGGGCATCCTGGGTCCTTCTTCTTCTCTGGTAGGGCATTAAGGATTGCCGCGCTACATTCTTCTGTGAGTTTGACCACAACTGTGGATGGCAGTGGTCGCTTGTTGTTGATGATGTCTTTGATGTACTTGGCGTAGGAAGGTACATGTAAGACGTCCATGAGTGGAACGCTCACGTGTACTTTCTCGACCATCTCAATGAATCGAGTGAACTAATCGTTCACAGCTTGTTTTCTAGTTCTTGTGGCGAATGGCATCTGGATAATCCAGGGTTGTCCCTGATTCTGCCTCGCCTTGTGGTTCAGAAGATGAAGGTTCTTCTTGCTATGGTGCTGCTTGTTTCCTGGCTGCTTGTTTAGGATATGGTGGATCACGAGTGGCCTTACCACCTCTTGTGGTCACAGAATTAACATTTTCAAAAGCACTAGCGGCTTGATCCGATGTTTTACCATTAGGATCAACGGGAACATCGAAGCAATTTGAGCTAGCTGTCTTTCTATCATTTTGTTAAAGCTCAATTGATTCTTGAGAGTAGAAGTCAAACCTTCTATCTTAGTATTGATGCTCTCTCGGATTTTGTCATTGGCCAGCATCTTTTTGGTAAGATTTTCATTGATCTTTGCTTGGCCAAGGACTAGATCCTTGAGAGTAGGCTGATTCGAATTGTAATTTGAAGTGTAATTCGAATTACCTTGATATTGTGGACGGGACTAATTGTTCCATCCGTTATTACCTCCTTGCTGTTGACGATACCCGTTGTTGATGTACGAAGCTTCTTCATGGGTTTCGGGGCAATCATTCCCCGAATGTCCATCATTGCCACAGACCTCGCACGTTATGCGAGATTCTATGGCTTTGACAGTGCCGGATGTATCTCCGGTGGCTCTCTCGTCAAACTTTTGCAGGAGCAGGTCTATCTTTGCGGCCAGCGCCTCCGTCTCCTTCACGGGGTGCGAGCCTTTTTGTTGCTTGGTTGGGGCCCTTTCTTCCCCCCAAGCTTGATTTTCTACCATTTTGTTGATTAACACCGTAGCGTTATCAACAGTGAGTGATAGAAATGCGCCTCCGGCTGCGGCATCGAGGTGCCCTTTTGACATGGGTGTGAGCCCATTGTAAAAGTTCGAGCACCGGCCATTCCTCCATCCCATGATGAGGACAGTCCGGGATGAAGCTTTGGAGCCTCTCCCAAGCTTCGGGAATGGGTTCCATCTCGCGTTTGCTTGGAAATTGGCAATTCTTCCCCTCGGGGCATTTGTTTTGCCCATGGGGAAGAAAACTTTGCGAGGAATGCCGTGGAGCATTTGCCCCATGTGCTCACAGCCTCTTTGTCCTTATAGAACCACTGTTTCGCCTTCCCCACTAGGGAGAAGGGAAATAGCCGGAGCCTGATGACGTCAGCTTCAATGTCCTTGATGACGACAGTGTCACAGAGCTCCAAGAAATGCTGCAAGTGAGCGTTAGCGTCCTCATTGGGGAGTCCGCAAAACGGAATCCCCTGCACCATAGTGATCAGGCCAGTCCGGAGCTCAAAGTTCTTGTCCGCCATGTTGACAACGGGCCCAGTGGGCACGTTGGCAACAGCGGGGACGGAGAATTCACGAAGGGTCTTCTGAGCCATTGGGATGGTCGCTGAAGGTGCGGAAATGACCGGTTCAGCTGCCGACGGAGTAGCAGAAGAAGGAGTAGCTCTAGGCTTCTTCTTCCTTAGGAGTGCCTCCAGAGATTTGGATGGAAATTGTCGCGAGGGAGAAATCGGACATACACTATCCCGTTTTCACCCACAACAGAGAAAACATAAAAGTTAGCCTGCATAGACTCGGACTATTTCTAATGAAGTTATATCCATGCCATGCTAGATTATTTTAACCAATGCCTTCCCCGGCAACGGTGCTAGAAATGCTTGTTGGCATTTCTTAACGCAATCACTAGAACAGTTACATCCCAGTGGTCACGCCAAGAAACGCCAGGGTTGATAGTCGTGTTCTAAAGATATTATTCGCAAGCACACGGATCTATCATTGTAGCATTTCACCCGGAAGTATGTCATGGTATCGTTATTTATATTTTCCCAAAGGAAGGCATGGTGTAAAATAGCTCTAGCACATGGATATGGTACTTCACATCATCGAAATGAGCCTTAGTGCTATGCAGGGGTAAGATAAACGGTAATTTGAGGATAGTGGACACACACTTGGTCTTCACTCAAGGATAAAGAGAAATAAGGAATAAAAGAAATGGAAAGAATAAAGAATAAATCTACTGGAGCTGGTTGGTCATATACTGCTAGGTGTAGATTAGCTAAGTCACATGTTATACAGGGTCAGAGGCTAGTCAGAGCCTAAAGTAACAGGGAGACCCCCGCAGCTGGTCTGCCAGCCGATAGAGGCATTTACGAACTCCTACACGACATACGAACGTGGGGGATTACAAGGGACGGACAGGGCTGTCACCACCTGCCGCCTACCCCTCAACCGTGGCATGCCGTCATATTCGAAGGCCCCCTCGTATCCGGACACCACGCCCGCATACTAAGGAACTACCTATGCTCCCCCAGGACTCCCACCCTACGGAAGGACGAGCTAGAACATAGGCAAACCCGAAAGAACATCGAGCCGTTACTCCACTCTCCTCAGAGACTCTAATACTATAGAACACATGAACAATAAAGAACAGGGATGAACATGCTTTGAACTGATCATATGAACTAGGCTCTAGTTCATATGCACCAACATGAACATGATTAGAACTATGCTCTAGTTCATACACTAAGCAACATATAACGTATAAGAACTTGAACAAGGAAGAACATTCCATAGATGATTACCAAGACGTATCTCTTCTTCCCAGGAGACAAGCTCTCCTTGGTAGCTTTCCTAGCTCCAACACTACTAGCTCTAAGCTAAGGAACAAGTGGAGGTGAGGGAGAGAAAGACCAAATGAGTTGTGTGTGTAGAATGGATTTCTTCTCCCCTTTTATATGTTGATGGAGGTCGGTTTGAGCCTGAAATGGAAGGAACACCGCGCACCGACCTCCCTTGGCATTCAATGTACCGCCTCCAGCCGACCAGTCCCACCTGGCAGTCGGGGTGGCGCGAGCGCGCCAGGGTGCCGCCTCCCCCTGACCGCCTTCGGGTGGTCGGTTGTGGAGTGGGCCTGGGCCGTGCTGGTTTGGTGTTTTGGCCCAAGCTGGTCCCGAGGTGGCCCAACTCCCTTTGGGGTGGTTTGGCGCTTTCCAGAAAGCGCCTTTTCGATGTTTAATCCCTGCACTTTTATATGATTCCTGCAATGATAGTATATTTCCTAGTGCACGTGGATTTGGGTTAGTTGCACAAGTATATGCATATAGGAATATATAATTCACCCTTTTTCATGTCTAATTGGCGGTATAAAATCGTCGATAAGGACCGCCAACAACATACTATGGTGTCATAGAGGAGATATGGGAGCTATCGTATGGCTTGGTGCAGGTAGCCCTTTTTCGCTGCAAGTGGGTCCATCTAAACGAAATCAAGAAAGAACCAGATGGGTTGACTACAGTTGACCTTAAAAATACTGCATACAAAGACGACCCCTTCATCCTCGCAAAAGATGCAATGCAAGTGTTCTACGCAATAGACAATGCAAATAACGCGAGAAGTGTAGTCTTTCAAGGCAAAAGAAAGATTGTCGGCGCCGATGGAGTGACGGATGAAGAAGGCTACAGGGGCTTTGAGGAAATTCTTGCATTCGGGTCGACCGTATCCCTAACTAACATTGGAGAGGGCGACGAACCAGCTTACATAAGGCGCGATCATAATGAGGCCCTTATTGTTGATCCACCTAAGGATAGTTTGATTATTGATAACTATGTAATCTGTAGTCGGACGCTGTTCACCAACTATATATATGTATTCTAATTAATATTACTTGTGTACCTCTAAACTAGTATATGGTAGATAATTTTTTTTTGATTTATTGAATTGAACTTCTTTTTTATAAACAATATATAAAAGATATGCCTTGCACTTAGAACACATATATAGCTCAAGCGGTCAAAACTCAAATTGATTTTTTTGTGGTCGAGCCCTGAGTTCGAATCCAAGGTTGGCTCGACTTATTATTTGTAAAAATGTAACCGTTGGACCCTATCACTGCCGGTTCGTATCACAAACCGGTACGGATTTTATATGACTACCGGCTTGTGAGAAGAACCGACAGTGATAGGGAGATTCCAAGTGGAGTGCTCCTGCTCCCTCTGATCACCACAGCAGGAGCACTGCTCCCACCTACCACGACAAGAGCTCTATAAAAAGGCCCTCCAACCTCTAGAGCCTCTCCATGACAAACCTCTAGAGCCTCTCCATGACAAACCTCCAGAGCCTCTCCATGACAATGGCTACTTGTGTTTGTGTTCTTAGATTCTCCAGTATTTCTAAATACATAGCTTCTTTGTGGCAGAAAGCCCTCCACATACAAATATCGACATGCTTCGTAGTAGTCACCAAAATGGTGCATAGATTGGTGCTAGAAGAATTCTACTGAATAGCTATGCGACATATTAGTGTCTCCAGCGAGAAGGGAAAGAATTTCCTCCTGGGGTCTTGGTGTTGCTAGTATGAGGACTGCTTGCAAGTCCCAAGATTGGGCTTGCAAGTCCGTACGTGAAATCTACATGGCCGGAGAAGACATTGAAGATTGCACTAACCCCATGATAGCCACCGAACCAATGACACTGAGAGATGGCCATGCACGCGCCGGTTGCTTCGACTGTCCCACGGAGGAGTTCCTGCCAGTGCGTGGTTGCCTTCCTTGATCATCTCGAAAGGCATAGTTCATAACCACCTCATCACTTTGTTGGACCATAGGATGCTAGAATCCTACTGAGGTGGTTAAATTATAATGTGTTGATAGACATGGATGGTAACATTGACAGTGAAAAAATAGTCTTTGTTATCATATTTGTAATTTGTTTATATTGTTTTTTTTTCGTTTCTATCTTTGTAATCTCTCGGAATAAATATATCATTGTTTTTCCATTGTTCTTATTTCCCACATTCCTTTCTTTAAAAATCTTACTTCACGGGTTCCATTGTTATCTAAACGAAATACGACGCAAAAAGGCACCCTATTGTTGGATTTCGCCCGACCACGTCGGCGGGAATCCAAGGCGTTCGAGAATCCCGAGGCCACCGCCCACTTGCGCCAGTCGGCGAGCCCACGTCCGCGATCGGCTCGGATATCTACACAAAAAAATGGCCGTTGGTGGCCAATCACTGCCGGCTCTAACCACCGGCCGGCACCGGTAGAGCCTGCGTCCGCAGTCGGCTCGGATATCTACACAAAAAAATGGCCGTTGGTGGCCAATCACCGCCGCTCTAACCACGGCCCGGCACCGGTAGAGCACTGCATCCGCGATGGGCTCGGCTTTTTATAAAAAAAGGCCGTTGGAGGCCAATCACCGCCGGTTTTGAATAAGCGCCGGCGGTGATATGAGACTCCTTATTGGGGGCGTGCTCCCTCGATCGGCACAACAGAGCACCTTTGCTCCCACCTACTACGGCGGGGGTCTATAAAATGGCCCTCCTCCAGCATAGAGCCTCCACCATGGTTTGCAGTATCATTCTCCTTATTTCTCCAGTTCATTCTTTCTTCCTGATATTTCAAATACATGGCTTCTCTGTGGGATCAAGCCCTCCACATTCAAATATCTTTAGGCATCATAATAGTCCACCAAAATGGTGCACACATTTGGTGCTAGAAGAATTCTGCGAAGATCGAGTGAGCCGAATGTTGGGGTACCCGGCGACTGCACAAGCAAGTCCTACGAATGCGCAAGCAATTCCTATGACTGTGCTTGCAAGTCCATGGAGTTTTCGCCGTCGTCGCAAATCACCGAGGTTATGCAAATCAACTTTTGCATAACCTCTGTTTCCACAGAAAAATCACTCAACGGAGAGGATCTCTCTATGCGAAATAAAAACTAAAGTGCGGGCGTGCCAGTGTACTAAAGTACACAAAATAAATAAGAGAAGGGAACACTGACTTTATTCATATTTAAAGAAAATACAAATACATGTTCCCTGCACATAAGTGTGCGCTCCATAGCCATTGGTGGCGATCGACTTGGGCGATTATGGTCTTCATGGTTCACGGGGCCTCGGAAAGCTCCCGGTTAAGTACCCTGTGAGTCAAGCTCACGAGCACCTCCGATTAAGCTGCTTTGGTCGTCGTCGTCGGTCTTCGCTTCACGTCTCCATGCATGGTGTTGGTGTAGATGTGGATGGCAGTCGGCATGAGGGCCTCGTCGGTCCATAGCCGGAAAACGTGGCTGGTACATAAGCCACGCCCGCCTGCGTCGTCCGCCTTGTCGGTGTCGAACGGCACGTGTCATCGCAGCCGCACTTGCATGGTTGGTGAAGATTGGATCGCTTCGGACTTCCTTGGCAGCATCGTCGTGGTACGCCGTGGAACTTGGTTGTAGAAGTAGTCGAAGTAGAAGGCCTCGTCGGCCCATCGATCGATGTAGCGCAGGTGTCGTAGTGGATGGAGTCGCCCGAGAGTGCCGTCGAGCGGTGCGTGGTGGTGGTAGTAGATGGAGCGGTAGGCAGATGTGGCTCAATCGCCTAGACAGCTTCACGATACACAAAAGAGAAAGATATAAAATAAATTAAGGGCTCAAACTACAGTCGAGCTCCCTATAGCTTGCTTTTCCTTAGTTTGGTAATTCAAGCGCGCGTACGTACACGTATAGACATATACGTGTATACATGCAACTTATCGAGATGATCGTTGGCATCATCCTAGCTTGTGCAAGCACACATGCACTTGCATGCATCGTCGTGGAGGCGTCATGGTGCTCAAGCGGGAGCACATCGCCGTTGATCTCAACTGCGTGGCGCGGAGTAGCCCCACGTCGCCGTGACAACTAGATGGCACAGCGTTCGTCGAACAACCGCTGGATGGCACATGCGTTCCTCGAACAGCCGCTGGCCGGCGCATATGTTGTTGGTGCGGGTGCGGAACCGTTGTTGACGGCGTCCGGGCTCGCCTCTCATGTTGAGGCGATGTCATTGACGTAGATGGTGGAGGCGTGGAGCCGTTATCGATGGCATCCGAGCGCTGCCCGGTACGGCGGTGGCACCGTGGTAGGTGTGGAGCTGTTGACGGCGGCGCGTCCTTGCGTGCTCACCTCTCGGTATAGTAGGTTTGCCGGCGTAGGTGTAGAGCCGTAGTTGACGGCGTCCGGACCCGCCTCTATGGTGTGGCATCAATGACGGCGGCGTATGTGGAACCAGCCTCGGGCTCGATGTCGGTGTAGATGGAGCCGATGTTGATGGCGTCCCGACTCGCCTCCATGGGGCGGTGTCGTTGATGGTGTAGACGCGGAGCCCTTGTCGATGATGTCCCAAGCGCCGCCTTGTACGGGCGGCAAGACCGATGTAGGTGCGGACGCCGATGTCGAGACTCACCCCTTGGCCCTTGCCGTGTCACGAGATGCGTTGCGATGGCGTGTTGGCATAGACGGGCGTGGTTGCGGCGCGGGCGCAACGCTCGTCGATCCGGCGCGGACGTGCGGTCGTCTGGCAGGTAGCATCACATCTCGGTGGATGGCGGCGTCCCTTGCCACTCGATTGACGTCGCGCGTAGATCGGGCCGGACGGGCCGCCGCGCCCGGGTCACGTGTGTGAAGCCGTCTTGAGGTGAGCGCGATGCGGTGGCGGCCGCCGCACCTCGGACTTTCTAGCGACGAGGGCCGGCGGCGCATATCCATGGATATGTCTCGCCCCTCGTCGTGATCCAATTGGTGCAGCGGTGTGCATCCTTTCGATGATGGAGAGCGTGACGGTTGTCTTTATGGGTCGGCACGCTCGTAGATGGGAGCAGCCCGGCATCGCTCTTCGCCGGTTGTACGTAGATGCATGGCCTTGTCCATCCTTGCATGTATGGCATATACGCATATATGCATGGATGTTCACACCAGCCTTGTTTGCATCTTGCCTTATTTGTATGTTGGTGTGGTACGTGGGCACAACACCTTCATGTCTTTGCATCCCGGCCTCCGGTTCTCTTGTAGGCCAGCGGGATGAAGCCCGCCGATCATGCATCGTACACTTGTGACGCGAGGATTCTCGCGATCGCGCGCCACCATAATCATCGGCCGCCGTATTTCGATCTGCTTTCCCTGGATCATGACATAGGGCCGACGTGCACATGTATATGTAAGATTGGAAGAACTAATACTAGATTAATTCTTACCCATGGACCACGATGTGCACGCGATCTCCTTTGGTGTTCCGAGAACGAACGTGCAGCCTCGCCTGGATGAAGACGCCGGCGGCCGAGAGGCGGCCTGCGGGCGAAGGTGTTTGGCGAAGATGGACGTCGGCATCTCCGTAGTGAAGAGCAGCCCGGCGGCGTGGATGTGAGTCGTGATTAGCCGGCGGCCATCTTCACTTCGCTGATCCGCTCCATGCCTACGGACGAATGGCGCCTGGTGGCGGCTGCCGATGTGAACGGCCGGGCGTCATTAGCCTTCTCCCGTGGATGGCGAAGTGGAGATGGAGCAGCCTGGCGGCGCTCTTGTTTTCTCCATATTGGCGCCCTTGGAAAACCCCTTTGGCCCCGAGGGTCGGGGTCCTTTATATAGGCAGTAGCTAGCTAGGGTTGCGGGCGTTTGGCTGCTGTGCACGCGCCGCAACGAGTTTGTTGGAGGCCGAGAGATATCCGGCCCTCCCGTGCTTATCGGAGTCGAGTAGTATCGTTATCCCCGAGTTGTGGGGCTTGGCGACGTGTTATGCCCATCCGCCACGAGTACTATGTACGTACATATATACACCGTGTATATACGTATTTGATGGAAGCGCAGATATGGACGCATACTGATGCATGCCCTCGACCTGCATCATCAATCATATATACTTGGTATAGCTTGTTTCTTTTCTTTTCTACTGATATACATATAAATAGCACACGTGAACATACATGCGCACATGTATACATACTTTCCTTCTCTTAAAGCATCTACGAGATGCTTCTTAATAGCATCAACAAATATATGCATATATGAGAAATATTTTGTACAAAATCTCGTCAAACAACCTCCTTTATAATCTCAACAGGCGCAGCTCATAACCACCTCCACTGCAGGATGCAATAAGAATTGTACTGAGGTGGTTAAATTACAATGTGTTGATACACATGGATGTTATTTTAGTAAAAGGTCTTTGTTATCGTATATTTAACATGTATTTTATGATTTTTTTGTCTTCTATCTTTGTACTCATTCTAAATAAATATTTCACTATTTACTATTAAAAGCCCTCTTTCCCATGGTATTGTTTTTGCATACATATCTATGTTGGTCTAAAATTAAATAAAAATACATTTCCCCTACCTATCTATCCCTGGACACTATTAAAAATCCATGCATCGATTGCAGCATCCATGCGTCCATGCATGCATCGATTGCAGCATCCATGCATCCATGCATGCATCGATTGCAGCTGCGAGCATGTCAATTCTGACATGGCAGGGGTATCACTGCCGGTTGTAACCACGGGCCGGCTGCGAATGTTACATATCACGGCCGGTTGTTGTTCCGAGCCGGCTGTGATAACTAAGTTCCATCTATAAAATGTGGAGCCGGCCACATGCATACTCCGCCAATGCAAACTCTGAGTTCACTTCCACTCTCACTTCTTGCCAAATCAACTTCGACGTAATTTCGCAATGGCCCCAGGATATTACTATGGTACATATATAATTTCTATATAGTTCGATTATTTTTGCATTCGATTATTTTTTTAGCTAGTTCGTTTTAATTTATTACTCAAGTTTTATTTATGATATATTTTTGTTTCTATATTTATTGTTGAATTTATCGATCAGGTCTTCTGCACAATGTACCACCTCCGCTACCGCCACCACTGCCACTGGGTTTCCACGCCGGCGCTGAGCCATTTGCTCCTGATGTGCCCGTTAGGCCATTCCCTAGGCCAACTATTGTATAAATCACTTTCCAATATCTCATATGTTTTTTGCGCTCATAAATAGATATATTTAGTTAAATATATGATTGTTGAATTATTGCATTTTATTTTATGTTGCAGCTCATAGACCCATTAGAATGGCTACATGAAGCACTTACCCCGTTCTCTATTGATAAGCGGAACGTGGTCACGACACCCGCGACACCAATCCTCGGCTACGCGGTGTGAAATTAGTTTTACCATCCCTTCAAGGCGTCCAAATGGTACCGAGAACAATATCCGACGAAGGGGGGCACTAGGCTTCTCCCAGAGGAGTGCCCAAGAAGGTGCTGTCAACCTCTCGCATACATGCACTTCGACATGTTGGATTCAATATCCCGATTTCTCGTACTACAAGGAGATGGCTTTGCGCTACCAAGGTTACACTTTGCTATATCACTTAGCGAATGGACCACGGGAAGCAACACTTTTGATGTGGTACAATCAACATATATATATTGATATAATCGAGATCATGCACATAATTTGTTGTTTAATTATTAAGTAGTAATATTATTATCTTTTTTTGCACCACTTGCAGATTGTGTCCCATGATGTTACATATTCTTCATGTGGTTTGATGGCCATTCTAAACCAAGCTACTGATTATTTCAGGTACGATTGGGATTGGGTTGACACTAATGGCTTGGACACGAAACAAGGCAAACAATTCGAATAAGGTTCACTAAGCGGACACCGATGAAGTTTCGATCGGTGATGTCTACGGTCAACCATTCGTTGTGTCTCACGTGGCACGGGAGAGTGCACTCATAAGGGCACTTTGCACTATATCGATGCGAGAGAGGATACACGATCGGAGACATCAACTGGCACATGTGGTTACTACAGTGGGTCAATGTGAATGGTCCAATCCCCTAGGTAGAAATTGAATCGATAATAGTTGGTTTGCAAGGTTGTAATTTTATTTTGTTTTAGTTATAATTTGTTTGCTCTAGTGTTTAATTGGTCTCAACACTTTGTCAGATGCAAACATGTTATATGTATGAAATGTAGACCTTGTTGAGTGGAACAATCTTGGTATTCATGAGTTCTCGAGTTGAGGCCATCTAAGGTTTCGAAAACTGGCATGTAGGACCTGATCACTTCGACAATCTTTGTAGCTCAGGCCATCTAGGGTTCGGTCAAATTGTATTTTGTAAAACAAACAAGGTTGACCTGGTCAAACTTGGTCAAATGAGGCACTAAATGATCTCAAATGAAAAACTTTTGAATACAAAAGTGTTAGAACTCATCAAGATCTAAATTTGATACATATGACATTTTTTCATTTGAGAAACTAGAAACACTACACAAAAAATACTGTTTAAAAATCCAATTTACTAAAAGTCCTGCGTAGAACAATCACACGCGGCCTCAGCTAAAAGCCGACAGTATTCAGGATCATTACTGCTGGCTGTATCTCCAAGCCGGCCGGGATAACAAGCATTGCTGCCGGTTTGTCGTTGGAGCCGGCGTGATGATCGTAATTGCTGCCGGTTTGTGGTTGTCGCCGGCGTGATGGTGTCTGCAGTATATAAACGAACGGGCGGGGAAAATGAAAATTTCATTTCCCCCTCATTTCCCCGCCCGTTCTCCCTCTTCTTCCCCACGCTCCGCCCGACGCCGCAACGACGAGGACCGCCACCACCCCACGCCGCCGCCGCCCACGTCGAGAGCGAGTCCTCCGTCGCCCGTGCCGACGAGGACCGCCACCACCCCGCTCCACCGCCGCCCGCATCGCAGCCCTAGCGCGCCAAGTCGAGCACGCCGTGCGCGCCCTCGCTGCCCGGTGCTCCGGCGCGGCGAGTGCCAACGCCGCCGCCTACTCCACCGGCGCCGCCGCCTACTCCACGGCGCACGCACCTCCGGCTTCTTCTTCTTGCGAGTCACAACATTTGGAGCGCGCGGTCGCGGGGGCTTCTCTCGTCACAAGGTAGGTACCCTCCACCCTGCCCCTTACGTGTTCGACGAAATGTTTCTGAGCGCCGCCGCCTTCATAGACACCGAACTCCAGCGCCACCGCCCCCTGCCGACGAGCACCGTTGCCCGCCGTGTGGAGGAGTATCACCAGAGGCCCCTCCTCAATCCCCAGCACCCTCGCGCCGACGAGCAACGCCTCCCGCCGTGTGGAGGAGCACCTCCAGCGGCCGCTTCCTCCATCCCCAGCTTCTCCGCACCTTTGACAACCACCGCTGGGCCCTTCCTCCTGCGCCACCGCCAACACTCCGACGAGCACCACCACTGCCCCCTTCAGCCAGTGCCACCGTGCTTCACGCGGTTAGCCATCGATCCCTCCCTGCTCTTAGATGATAAGCTCTAAATGTTATGCTAAATGATATGCTAATTGATATGCTAAATGTTATGCTAATTGATATGCTAAATGACATGCTAAATGATGTTAAGCTCAAAAATGTTATGCTCTAAAATGATGATATGCTATACAATTAATGATGATATGCTCTAAATGATGCTCTAAAATTATGATATGTAGTCAACCATGGCAGCATACTATGTTGTTCATGTTGGTCGTACTCTGGAATCTATCAAACTTGGGAGAACTGCAACACTCAAATACATCGCTACCACGGTAATTTGCACAAGAAGTACTACACGTAAGCCGACGCTGTGAGGGCCTACAATGAGTGGAGGCTTGCGAACCCTCGCCGGGAGCGAGGCATTGGAGATTGAAGAGCATGCGCCACCGGTGATTTTAGAGCCGCTTTGCACTAGTGATCGAAGAGAAGCCACCCGTCTTAGATGGGAAGACTAGGACGATCTTTGCTCCTTATTCTTGGAAAGATGCCATGCTTGTGCTTATGGCTATTGTCATTGCTTTTTTTATTGGGAAGTCGATGTAGAGTAGTTTGTCAACTTAGTAGCATGTGTTCAATGAAATAATGAGTAGTTTGGCACTTAATATTACACTATGTAATAAATCTTTGCCCTTTTTTATAATAATTGTGCCTAGTAAACACGCGAACCAACCATGATCATGTCACAGCCATGCGTCGCATTCCCCGTTCCCGAAAAAACCTTGGGGAGCAAGCTGCGGGTCACAATCAGGCTAACCAAGCAAATCGGGATGTTGATAGCCCGAGTGATTTTCTGGACCTAAGCGGTTATGACCAAGATAACCAACCTAACCAGGGAAATTAGGTGTGATTTTATGATATTGCCACGTCCGTTAATCAATTGATAGAGGGTATTTACTTACTCCTATTTTTAGGAGGAACCTACGCCGGCCAATGCGGATGCCAATGCGGAGGCCAATGCGGGGCCCAATACGGAGCCCAATGCGGAGCCCAATGCGGAGGCTAATGAGGAGCCCAATGCGCCGGCCCAAGGGCCGAGGGCTCGAGTCGCACCGCAGTCGGAACCAAGCGTGGCCCGACAAAGCTTCATCAAGACAAGCATTATCGAGTCACAAGATTTGATGAATTCGGGATGCCGGCCTCACCGGAAATTGCTTTGTGAGAAAATACCCCTCAACCCTCGGCATCCTTGTTAGGGACTTTATCCCCTTGAAGTACTGGAAGTGGAGGGGCAAAGAACCTAAAAATCTAGCATATCCAGAAAATCCGGAAGATCCAGAAGATCCGGAAGATACGGAAAATCCGGAAGCGGTGGACCCGGGTGTGGTCCCTGCTAGTATCAAGAGAGATATATGGGAGTCACTGATCCCAAAGTATTTCACTTTCCCTCTAGAAGGCCCTTTATTTAATAGAGAGAAGGCTGTTGACGGTCGTTAAGTATCAATTTTATACCGTCAACGCAGCAAGAGAAATGACTAATATGAGTTCACCTATTAGATATAGGGGTTACACCGACAATTCCACGAGTTTTGGTGATTGTCTATTTCTGCACAGGGGTTATCGAAAGAGAACCAAAGGAGGCCCACATGTCATGATTACATAGAGATAAAGACCGAACGGGTAAAATTGTATAATCTAGAAGACTCCGAAGGCGACCCATGAAGGCCGGGCCCCATCGCGGCTGCGATCGGCGCCCAAGGGGAGTCGGCCGACTCCCCACCTCGGCCAATAGCGTTGAGTCTCGCGGATCCTGCCTCCACCGCCTTTGAGGATGAATAATTAACGTCCATTTAGGTCGGTTTGATCCGAGGGCTGTGGTTCATCCTAGGGGGCTATATATTCAGAGCCCCTGGCCCCTGGGTGAAACCCTAATTCATTCTAGAATTCATTCTCTCTTCATTCATCTGAGAGGATTCAGAGAAGCCAGAGCCACCATCTCAATTAGAGCTCCATAGTTTAGTAGCATAGCTACATAGGAATAGATCTAGAGGGAATCAAGCCTAGCTTGGAGTCCGGATCTGTCGGAGTTCTTGGTAATTCCCCTCTACATTCTTGTAATATTCATCATTGTTCGTGATACTATGAGTAGTACTTTATTCTATTCTATTATATCGACTTGACTTTGCTCTATTTGATTATGTTCTCAATTATATTGTTCTTAGTTTACTTTGATTATATGTTTTGCATAGTTGGACTAGAATTATGTTTATGCATAGGATCGTATAGCGCTTGCTCATTAGATCGATGGGTGAGTGGTAAATATTGTGTAGGCATGGTGCCTAGACCGTATTTATCTGCGATTGCACCCTATATTCCGGATCGTGAGGTAGATCGCGGGAGTGACAGTCTGTTGAGTCCTTTGTAGCCCTTCTCCCGAGTATAGGTCTAGCGAACAAACCTATTACATTGAAGTCATTGCTATGTCTCTTGTCTTCTCTGGTAATATCACTATGCATAGATGTAACCTTTTCCCGCCATGATTGCTAGATGTTCTTGCACTAATCATTGTATGCTTTGACTTTGTAGTTAGAATAACATAGGATTATACCCTAGATCGTCCTAGTCCATGCTAGTGTTATAAGCTTAGAGTGCTAAGTTGAAATGGCTTATTACTATTATTTTATGTGGCTAAATGCTCTCATTTATCTTATGTCATTTATCATTCATTCCTATATTTTATGTGACACTTACCCCGTATGAGATGATCGATACGGACAAGGTTAAGCTCTCCATTATCGCATGTGCATTGCTCATCACTCATTATCCAGTGCATTCCCTTCCCGGTGGTAAAATTATAAATAACGATACCTAGATTACTCCCGGTTAAAATGCTACGATGATATATTCTCAGTGCGCTTGCGGAACCCTCTTTATTTCGTTGCACTTAATAGACATCAACAAGCATTTTTGGCGCCGTTGCCGGGAAGGTTGAAAGCCAATGGATAATGAGCAGCATTGCACTACATAATGAGATTGAGCACTTGTCACCATTCTCTACTCATACAGCCTTACCCTTGTCTTTCGTCTATTTTTATATCTTATGCGGGGTAATGTATGAAAAAGACAATTCTTTCGATAATTATATTGACGATCCGAAGCTTTATTCGGGAAGGCGAGAAGCAAGTTGAAGAAGACCACTAAATCATCATCATCAACTCAACTTGGAAGTTTGTCGAGAGCGTAAAGTCGACCTTTCGTTCGAGACTTGACACCAGCGTTTGAAGCCATGGCAAACAAGTCACTTCGTGAGTTCTCGGCTCCCACTACGGATAACATTCGTCTTGGACCCGCCGGACATCGAAGGAGCTTTTGAGCTCAAGCCTGCGCTAATCAACATGGTGCAAGCAAGCCGGTTACGTGGGAAGGCCCATGAAGATGCTAGTGCTCATCTCCAACACTTCCCCGGAGATTTGTAGCACATTCACTATCAAGGATGTCCCCGAGAGATGCTATACTACTTCGCCTCTTCCCATTCTCACTCTTGGGGAGAGCGAAGCAGTGGTTCTATGCCAATAAGGAGAAGAATACTACGTGGGCATTATGTTCCACTAATTTCTTGGCGAAATTCTTCCCCATGGGCAAGACAAATGCTCTTCGCGGGAAGATATCAAGCTTTCAGCAACATCATGATGAGACTGTCCCAAAAGCTTGGGAGCGCTTTCAAGATTACATCCTCGAGTGTCCTCATCATGGCATGGAGAATTGGCCGCTTATGCGGACATTCTACCATGGGCTCAAGAACAAAGACACGTGAGACGATGGATGCTTTGCTGCTGGAGGTGCATTCTTATCACTCACTATTCCTCGGGCCACGGCTCTTGTGGAGAAGATGGCATCCAACCAAGGTTGGAGTGAAGAAAGAACGCAGACCCGCAAGAGAGGTGGAGGAATGCACCAGTGAAAGAAGGTAGACATGCCGTACGCAAAATGGATCTGCTAATGAAGAGGCTCGATGAGAGAGCCACGAGAAGAAAGAAGTCATGCATATACATGATGCTCGCATGACATGTGAAGAGTGTGGAGAGATCCGGGCACACAGGTGCTAACCGCCCGTAGCCGAAGGAGGACGTGAACTACCTCAACAACAACAACAATAATAATTACTATCGTCCTCGAGAATCAAGGTTGGAATCAACAAAGCGGAGGCCTAACTACTAAGGCAATTATTCGGGCAACTATCAAGGTAACAACTCCTCCTACAATAATTACAACCAGCCGCCTTTGAGAGAGTTAGTCTTGAACCAAGGCAAGATGATGGACAATCTGTCCAAGAAGCTAACATCAAATGACAAGGTCCTAGAGACACTCGCAACAGAATGGATGGCTTTTCCAATGCCATCAAGAGTCACTCAGCTTCAACAAGATACTTGAGTCGCGGGTACAACAGCTTGTTAACCTTGCTCCCTCCACTGGCCAAGGTAAGGCGGCGGGACAACCCGAAGAGCTCGAGACTACAAATCTTGTTGATATATTCAATGTAGAAGATAGCCGGAGTGATCCATCGAAGGGGTCATGGATAGACTCAACTCGCCAATCAAGAAGGGCGATCCGGGGAGACCGGTCATTCCGATCTCCATTGGAAGTACTAACTTTAATGAGGCAATCTGTGACTTCGGTGCAAGCATCAACATCATGCCAAGAGTGATATATGAGAAGCTATTCGATACCCCTTAACATACACAACTATCTCGCTTTACGCTTGTAGATCGGTCACTCCGTGTCCCTTTGGGAGTACTAGAAGATATATGTGTACGCGTAGGCAACTCGTATGTTCCAGCGGACTTCGTGGTAGTGGATACGGCGGTGATGAAAGGTCCCCCGTCATTTTGGGACGACCATTCTTGAACACTGCTGGAGCCATCATGTATGCCAACACCGCCAAGATCATCTTCAACATCAAGGGCAAGAGAGAAACCTTCTTCTTCAAGAACGAGTGCTGCAGTTCCCAAAGACACCCCTCATCAACAGAACAATGAGAAGAAGAAGAATCCAGCTAAGAAGAGCAAGAACAAAGATAAGAAGACCAAGAATACGGAGACAGCAAGGATGGTCACTGCAGTCCACAAGGAGCATGACCACTTACTCAAGTCCCCACGTCTGATCAAGAAGGATGACCCAGGTGTCCCAACCATTCAATGCTCCATCAACAGAAGCTCTTTCAATAAAGCTATCTGTGACACCGGATCGGGCGTCAACATTATGGCCAAGGTAACCTATGAGTATCTATATGGCACTATGCCTTTGGAGCCCACCTATGCACAGCTGCAGATGGCAGATCAGACATTCCGCTTCGTCGAAGATGAAGTGAAGGATGTCCTCATCCAGATAGATGACCATTATGTCCCCTACAGACTTCCTAGTCATCGATATGGGAGATGACTACGATCCTCCAATCATCCTAGGAAGACCATTCCTGAACACCACCAAAGCTATCATCTATATTGGGACAGGAGAGATTCACTTCCACTTTCCCACTGAGAAGGTACGCCGCTACTTCAACAATAATTATATAATCACTGAAGAGCCCAAGAAGAATAGAGCAAGGAGAAGACAGCGTACCCGTCGCCAGAACAAGAAGAACATCACTACAGATGGATGGGCTGACTATGAGGGAGAAGTGTCAAGATATGAAGACCGGTACCCTGAAGAAAAAAATGTTGCGGAAGAAGAGGAGGTACTACCAACAGAAGAGAAACAAGTGGTCCAAGAAGCTTCCTCCTCAAGGTCATCCTCTCCAACAAAGAAGGTGTGGAAGGTAAAAGCAAAATCGAATCAATTCCTACACAAGAGGCGACATCATCGAGAGCGCCGCCAATGCACCCCTTAAAAAATGAGCGAACATGACAAGTCCTGTTCGGAGGACTTAAAACCACCGAACGCCGCGCCAAGAGGTAACTTGGTATTTATCGGCAATTCACTTTTCAAAGATCGTAATTTTACCTTAGCATATTTGTTTTCCTATTTGCATCTTAGTTGCATCTTTACTTTTTTATCTCTCGCATTAGAAAAGAAAATAAAGATGTTGTGCATTTGCATCCGTAAAAACTTTAAGCCCCATGTGGATAATCATTCACCGTGGTGGCACAAAAATAATTTCTCAAAGCATATTTATCTTTCCCCAATGTCTCGCATTCCTTAAATAATAAAAAGATAAAAATATTTCTTGTGATCCTGTTAGAATGAGTTTTAAGTTAGGGAAGTTCTAGACAACCAAGGCCTAGAGGTTTTATCACTAACGCTTAATCGGTTCCACAAGATTTGTTGTCTATTTGAGCTTTACGAACATCAAGGATCAAGAAGAGCCAACGAGCGAGAAGGACATCCAGTCCCCGTCGGAGTGCTTTGCCCGCGACACTTGAACGCCGTCTCCAACAAAGCAACTATCTACGACACTCCCGGAGAACTAGAACGTCTTCATTGCCTTTCGGAACATCGGGGACTATGTCAACATCCATCTTGGGGGAGAGCATCCCCGTGTACCAAGCTAAGTGTTTCCAACTTAACTATTTATGCCTTTTTAGAATGTGCTTTGTTAAAACTACTAAAAAAAAGATGCATAACCATAGAAACCCAGAAAAATTTCTTTATTTATTTTGGAGAGCTCTTGTAATCTGTCTTTAAAGTGATCCCTAGAATAAACTCTATATGGAGATGATGAATAGTTGCTCTTCTGCCGTAATTCCTTTCAAGTACTTAGTTTTCAACCTTGCACTCTCTCGAGTTTTGGACACAACTTGTTTAGACTTGAGATTTGCTCGAACCCGAAACTTGTGGGTAGCAAACACTTGATCTAAGTCTAGGTGGTTGACGGGTATGATATGGGAAGGTTTTGAGCTGCTGTCCATCTTGTTCCTAGAGATACTAGAGTTCTGGAGAATTTATCTTTGAAAATATTAAATTCCTGTATGATGAGTTCCTTTATGATGAGAGTTTAAATTCCTACCACAGCCATATATTCATGCTTACTAGATTAGGAAAACCCATCTGTTTATATAGATCATATTGTAGGCTTGAGTGTAGTCTTTATAGGCATTGAGTGTGGTTATGCTGTGGACCCATAAGGAATTAGTCATGCAGTTAAAGTCAATACTATGTGCTCTCCATCCATTGATCTATGCTACTTCGTCCTCAGAAGCATGCACCCATTTTATAAATGTTACATTCATTTTGTGCTACTTCGTTCCTCGAAGTACCACCCACATATAGATCCACATCCACCACATATTGTGCTATCTCTACCCTGGAGATACGCACCTATGCTGCTCCTACCCTGGGAGTACGCATCCATCCATCCATCCATCCATCCATCCACATATACACACGCCATTCATTTCACTTCATCCAGAAAGGTACTATTCCTATCCTGGGAGTGAACATCTAGAAATAATCATCGCCGTTCTATTTACCTACATACAAGCTCCAGTCATTATCATTTCAAGTTATACACTCCCCGTTGCTAAAGTTTCGTTTCCAGAGGATTGGTTGCTCTATAAAAAAAAAGAGAAAAGAAGAAAGAAAGAAAAAGAAAGAGTAGCCAAGTCCTTCCATTCAAGAAGTTTCAAGGTTTCCAAATAAAGGGAGTCATGTTATCCTCGAAGGAGCAAGTGTAGAAGTAGATGTTCACCAAGTGATCACCCCTCATAATCATTTCCTTATCGTCATCCTATCATCATCTTATCATCCATTTCCTCATTCACATGCACATATGACTTTATTATTATTTTAGTTCCTATTGGATCCATGTCTTAACTATGCAATATATGCAAGTGAGATTGAGTGTCTCCCCACCTATGAGCTCCACATCGCCTATTAGAAAGTAGGGTGAGAGAGAGAAGGCACTTTCCACTATGCCTTAGTTCCACAAATACCACATATTCTGAGAGAAGAGAGAAGGCATACACTACTCATGCCTTGGAGAGGATCCATAAATACCACAAATGAGAGACTTGAGAGGTTCATACAAGGAACTCTGAGTTTTATTTCAAAACTTTGCAAAAACTCCGGGATAATAGTTGATCAAAGAGTGAGAAACATGGCGCTTGACTTGACCATTCTATCTTTCAACTACTCAAGACCCAAGTGACGGTTACAAGCCCCATGGTGAAAGGTAATATGAGTAAGTTTGAGTTAGAATAGTTCACTCTAATCCGGAGGAGAGTTCTTGTTTGAACGCATGTGTACTTGTGAAGAGTGAAAGCATTGCAGCAACTCCTGATCCATCACTGAGTCTATCTTTGCTCAGGGACGAGCAAAAGGTAAGCTTGGGGGAGTTTGTTGACGGTCGTTAAGTATCAATTTTATACCGTCAACGCAGCAAGAGAAAGGACTAATATGAGTTCACCTATTAGATATAGGGGTTACACTGACAGAATTCCACGAGTTTTGGTGATTGTCTATTTCTGCAGGGGGTTATCAGAAAGAGAACCAAAGGAGGCCCACATGTCATGATTACATAGAGATAAAGACCGAACGGGTAAAATTGTATAATCTAGAAGACTCCAGAAGGCGACCCATGAAGGCTGGGCCCCATCTGGCAGCCTGGCCAGTCGGCCGCCCAAGGGGGGGAGTCGGCCGACTCCCCACCTCAGCCAATAGCGTTGAGTCTCGCGGATCCTGCCTCCACCGCCTTTGAGGATGAATAATTATTGTCCATTTAGGTCGGTTTGATCCGAGGGCTGTGGTTCATCCTAGGGGGCTATATATTCAGAGCCCCTGGCCCCTGGGTGAAACCCTAATTCATTCTAGAATTCATTCTCTCTTCATTCATCTGAGAGGATTCAGAGAAGCCAGAGCCACCATCTCAATTAGAGCTCCATAGTTTAGTAGCATAGCTACATAGGAATAGATGTAGAGGGAATCAAGCTTAGCTTGGAGTCCGGATCTGTCGGAGTTCTTGATAATTCCCCTTTACATTCTTGTAATATTCATCATTGTTCGTGATACTATGAGTAGTACTTTATTCTATTCTATTATATCGAGACTTGACTTTGCTCTATTTGATTATGTTCTCAATTATATTGTTCTTAGTTTACTTTGATTATATATTTAGCATAGTTGGACTAGAATTATGTTTATGCATAGGATCGTATAGCGCTTGCTCATTAGATCGATGGGTGAGTGGTAAATATTGTGTAGGCGTGGTGCCTAGACCGTATTTATCTGCAATTGAGTCCTTTGTAGCCCTTCTCCCGAGTATAGGCCTAGCAGAACAAACCTATTACATTGAAGTCATTGCTATGTCTCTTGTCTTCTCTGGTAATATCACTATGCATAGATGTAACCTTTTCCCGCCATGATTGCTAGATGTTCTTGCACTAATCATTGTATGCTTTGACTTTGTAGTTAGAATAACATAGGATTATACCCTAGATCGTCCTAGTCCATGCTAGTGTTATAAGCTTAGAGTGCTAAGTTGAGATGGCTTATTACTATTATTTTATGTGGCTAAATGCACTCATTTATCTTATGTCATTTATCATTCATTCCTATATTTTATGTGACACTTACCCCGTATGAGATGATCGATACGTACAAGGTTAAGCTCTCCATTATCGCATGTGCATTGCTCATCACTCATTATCCAAAGTGCATTCCCTTCCCAAGTGGTAAAATTATAAATAACGATACCTGGATTACTCCGGTTAAAATGCTACGATGATATATTCTGCGCTTGCGAACCCTCTTTATTTCAGTTGCACTTAATAGACATCAACAAAGGCCCGGAAGAAAACCTACGAAAAAATGGGGTCAATGTTCAAGTATTTCAGGAATCAAAATTACAAGAAATATATACTTACACAAAATCGAGGTCCAGACTTTGCGCATGGAGAGTTGGCCAAGCAGGCGCCATTCTGGGAGGAGTTCAAGGAGCACTGCGCCTCCGAGGAATTCCAAGCACTTAGCGTGAAGAATCAGGAGAACTCGCAGATGTCAGACAATCCACATCATTGTGGCTCCCGTGGATATGCCAAGTTGGTGACCGCTATTGAGGCGGAATTTGAGAAGCGGGCTAGACTTATGGAACAAAACATTGAAGTTGAGACTGCAGATTAGGAGGAGAGGGCGATAATGTACTTTATCGGGAGGAATTGCCGTCACAGTGATGATGGGAGCTTTAATGTCTTAAATCATCCAAAGAATACAAAGCGTATAGACGATCCAGTCATCACCGCCCTCATCAGGAGGATCTCCCAGGTCCAAGACGAGGTGAGGCAAGGCACTCGCTACTCTAACAGGGAGAACGACATGCTCACCCAAGCACTTGGGAACAGGGAGCACCCTGGTCGCACCAGGGGAACCGGTGTGGTTAATTGGTTCGAAGGATTCCCGGACGAGGCCAATACTTACCGGAGCCGTGACCGGGGAAAACGGGAATGAGTGGAAGAGACAAGGAGGATGATTCGGGAGCTGGATGAAAAATGGGAATCCAGGGTTGCAGCTATCGTTAAGGTGAAAGTCAGCGAAGTCCTGGCCTCCCGTCAAACGGAGGGTCTAGCACCGGACCTTACGCTGCAGCAGAACCTTACACTACATCAAAACCGAAGGTCAAGCTATGGCTCGACCCCTATTGTAAGGGAATTAGACTCGAATGCGCCTCATCCGTTGGACAACATCAGTGAAAACGTCAATGTTAGGCTGTACATCTAACAGTCATGGACAAAGGACAAGGTAGCGATTGGCCGAGCCTGGCCTGCGGGAGATGGCACCATTAGTGGCACCCCGATTCCACCGGGGTATGCCCATGTGACCATCGACATGGTACTTGAGAAGAAGTACAACAAGATACTGATCGAGCACCCCGCATCGCAGTCCATGCCGAAACTTGGCCAGAACAAGGGATGTCATGTGGCCTGGTGGTAGCGCCTCATTAAGCTTGAGCACGAGTTGTCCTCGGACGAAGAGGATGAGGAAGACGGCCAATGCGACTCCTCGCCCTTACCATCTTCGAGCGGAGGACAAGCCCCTGGGATGCAAAGAACCACGGGGACGACCTCTCCTCCTCGCCAGCACTCTCCTCTTCCAGGTTCACATCCACCTCCACCTCCACCTCCACCTCCACCTCCTACTCAGCAGAAGACATTGCCATGTCCACCTCCACCTCCACCTCCTACTCGACCAGAAGACACCGCCATGTCCACCTCCACCTCCTCCTCCTAAACCTATTGTTGTTCCCGCTTCTTGGTCGCTCTACATCAAGAGGGTCCACACAAAACCCTCAGGCTGGAAAAGGAAAGGTTCCTACCGGCTCTACATCAGTCTCTAAAGGACAGCAGAAACATCCTCCTGCGCCTAAAGCAACAACTAATGCATCATCGCAGTCGCGCAAAAGATCCTCAGAGGAAGTTGACCAAGTGCAGAAAGAGAAAAATAAGAGGCCATTCAGTGGCAGCACTACAAACATTATGCAGCAAAAAGCTAGTCCCACTGTACCTAAGGATACTTATGTTACATTCCTTAAGCAACTTGGCACCATAATCCGTGACAGTCAAAAGATCGAATTTAAAAAGCATCGATCGAACAAGTACAAGAATGAAATGACCGATGAGGATGATTTCCATATCCATGCACTTAGAATAAATGAATTGCTTGCAAAAGACCCTGCACGGACAAGAGAAGAAGTGGAGGAAGTCTATTGGGCCTCAATGGGGACCGCACCTTTGGCAAAGAAGTTTGAGCTTAAAATGGATTTGGTTCTCCCGGAGGAATACGAGGGATTGCCCGCCCCGCTGCAGCGCTTGCATGATTATTACTTGTATCATTCACGGACGGTTGAAACTGGATTTTTTGCTTTCATTATCAATCCTCCTGCTGTTTTCTTTTATCAAGAAGAAGTGAAATACGACATCGATTGGGAGTGCCTGTTCCATCTGTACCAGAGACGCAGCCTCAATGTACAGATTTTGTGCTTGTGGACCATGTAAGTACCCTACACACATGAAATACTACGAAATGCTCTTTCTAGACACAAATTGTTTAATTTTGTGCACTTTACATGATCTTTTATGCGCTAGTTGCAAAATATTGCTTCTTAAGGCCACGTCAACTCGGCCACATAGGCTTCTTAGACCCTATCAGGGTCAATCAAAAAGCCTGCCTCGGCCAACTTGGTAATTCCTCCGGCTTGGATAACATGATAGAGATATTGGTGCCGATTTTTGAAGCATTTGTTGACAAAAAGAGAACCCACATACTTTTACTCTACAACTTCAAGTATGTGTTCTTGACCAGGGGTGTTTACACTAATTTTTTTTCTAGACTATTCGTTACTTACAGTATTTCGATTGCAGCGAACATTACGCCCTCGTTTGCGTTAATCTTATAAAAAATGAGATCGAGGTGTGGGACTCCAAGAAAAAGCCACTGGAGGATATGCAGCCACTGTTCGACGTGCTGAATGCGTAAGCGATGCTAGCAACACCATAGTCCTATGATCACAATATGCCTTTTCTATTTATTCCTTTTAAATATTCTTTCTAATTTTGCATAGTGTGCGGAAGAAGCATAGAGGTGGGACGCAAACAGATTTCAATGTCGTTGAAATGACCAAGATCCCGTACCTCAAACAGCCGTATGCCAACAATGAGTGTGGCTTCTATGTCATGTGGGCGATGTACCGCTATATTGGACAGCCTACAAATATGCCGGATGAATTTGTGAGTATAATCGTCGGTTTTCATTTATTTCTTTTAATGCAAAAAATCATATATACTTGTACTGATTTTTATACTTGTCTCTTTTTGGAACAGCGTGAGAAATTTAATCATCAAAGGCTGCTAGATTATGAGATAGAGACACTTCAAAGTGCGAGGTGGCAAAATTCATGCGGCGGATGTGTTTTCAACAGGTGGCTTATATACAATTGCAACTGCAAAGAAGTATAAGGATCATTATACAAAAGAGGACATCTCCCGTCTCGCTAGATTCTTATGCATAATTTCTTATTTTATTGTTGTCGAAAAAACATTTGTGTAACGAATATACAAGTGCATGTTCGATGGAAACTAGTAGCATAATAAATTTTATATAATGATAGTTCTATATTTATTATTCATAATTATTCGTTATATAATTACGGTCCAATATTATTATTGTAATTATATAATTATTATAATTACAAATAAAAAAGAATGGAAAAACAAAATCACTCCGGATCCAGCCCTAAACCGCAAGTGTTGGCCCCGACAACACCGTCGGCTTAACACTCAAGCCGGCAAGTGTTCTCCCCGACAACACTTTCGGCTCCAGGAATGAACCGGCAGTGTTCGTCCTGGAAACACTGTCGGTTTTAGGAATGAACCGGTAGTGTTCGTCCTGGAAACACAGTCAGTTTTAGGAATGAACCGGCAGTGTTCGTCCTGGAAACACAGTCGGTTTTAGGAATGAACCGGTAGTGTTCGTCCTGACAACACAGTCGGTTGTTGGAACAAGCCGGCAGTGTTGGTCTCGGACAACACAGCCAGTGTCTGCTACGAAACGGCAGTGTTGTGTGCTCATCACAGCCGGGGTGAAAAAACCGGCTGTGATGCACCACCCACAACACTGCCGCATGCACACTGCCGGTTCACTTTTCGGTTGTGATGAGGGTTACGAACCGGCTATGATATAAAAATCTGTAGTAGTGTATAAATAAATTTAAATATAAAGAACCTCACCATAGGCATGAGCTGCCATGCCGTTGATGAAGAAGGGGTCGACGACGTAGGTGTTCAGCTCGCTGGAGACGGTGTGGACGAGCTCTCCGAAGATGATGAAGTTGATGGCGAGAATCTGTGTGTGGCTAGTGTGTTATGAGCAGCCTTGCGGCAGCGTGGCGATGTCCAAGTCTGCCCCCCTGAGAAGGTGGTGTTGGCCTCCTTTTATAGGCCTTTGGTGGGGGGTACGTTGATGGTTGATAAGAGCAACTGAGGGACTAGCGGAGGTAAGAGCACCAGAAAAATTGTTGGTTTGCCGTGAGATTCGTGGCCGAGACTGGCGGCTTCCCTGCATATGGTGTCGTGGTACACATTGTGAGGCAAGTGCTGATCCTGTATGTTTGGTGAAGGCACTTGCATGCTAGCTGTTGCCATCAATTTAGAGTTCAGAAATGTCATGAATTCAAGACACTTGTTTAGAGTGGAGGATTTCATCGTGTGATGCTCTCTTGACCAAGCCAAGCCAAATACCGTTAGATGGGGGAATATAATTGTGTACGCGTGCTTGTTATATGGGCATGCATATATGTGTGTATATATACACGTATACGTACGAGCAAGTGCTGATTTCCAATTCAACGGTTGTGGTTTTGGGGGCAAAACAAGAGGAGCTTCGCCAACGCCGGAATGGGCGGCTATATTTTGCATGCATTTTGAACTGACCTCCTCCGAGAGCAGCAAGGGTCAGGCGCCAGGTGTTTGGGCCATATGGTGGCTTGGAGCATCGCATGCATCAATCTATTGACCAGAAGCATCTCGCGTCCGAAGCACGCGGACAAATGCCATATTTCTAAGTTTGAATTGACACCTTACAAGCGGAATGAGCACACCATTTATCTTTAGCTCTAGTCTAAACTTAGCTAGCCTTGCTAGCTTTTGAGAATAGAAGTTAATCCTTATACTAGTCTGTGCACCCAAATATACACATATACCGTATTCTTGCATTGCCACGCACAAACCATGTCTTGGAGGCCCATAGTTGAGAAATTAGTGGCCGCTTATGGCCGGTAGTAATCAGGGCTCTTGTCAAGTTGCATATTATGGAAATGTTCAAAGGGCCATTCATGAGTCGATGAGGCCACTTTGATTAACCAAATCTTTCACTAATTAATTAGCCCTTAGCAGCACAAGTGTTTGTAGAGCCCATATTTCGTAGGCTTCATATGCATTTGATCAACTCATGCCAAATAGGCCATGAAATATTACAACATGCCAAAAATCCATCTTACAGGGGGGGACTCTGTGGTCGTGGCAACTTTTGCGATGCGGGGCGACGATGGCGGCGAGGGGCGGCGTCTGGCGGCGATGGTGCTTGCCGGCGGTGCGGAGGGGGTGGTGCGTTGCGCCCTCTGTCGGCCCCGTCGTCCGGCGTCTGCACGCCCCGTCTGCGCGTCGGCTTCTTGGCGGCGGGTCACCGGCGCCAATGGCGTTTCCGGCCGCTGGGGACTTGGTGGTAGCCAGATCCGGCATGGTGGTGCCCGGATCCAGCGCCCCTGTAGCGGATCTGGTGGTGGCAGCGGGGCTGCTCGCGGGTGGCTGACGGTTTGTGTTCGTCGTCCGTTGTTGGTGGCTCCCCCTGGACTGGCCTCGTCTTGGTGGCCACTGCCGGCTGCTAGCCGCTGCCTGGGTAGCGGCTGCTTGCTCCTGCCAGCCGCGACTGGCGGGTGTTGGCTGCTACCGGTCGCCGTCGGCTGCTGGTGTGGCTGACTACCGCTGCTGGCCGACCACGGTTGGCTGGCATCTGCTGGCTTCGGGGGTGGGGGTGCTCGGTGGAGATGCGGCTCTTCGACGGCATCATGGCGGCGTGGTTGGTTGTGGTTCTGGCAGGCCTGCGGTGCCGTCGCGGGTGCTGCTGCCCTTTCGTGTGTGGGGCAGCGGGGGGTTCCCCCCTCCTCTGCTCGTCCCCCCTCCTCCCTCTTGATGGTGGCCGTTTTGTGGCGGAGGTTGGGGTCGTGCTGGCATTGGGGGCGGCCTTCGTCTTTTCCGTCCCTCCCCCATGCCTCCGACTTCGTCGTGGGGCAGTCGTTATGAAGACGGAGGCCTTGGCATTCTCCGGGGTGCTGATCTGGGGCTCTACTCTAGATTCGGTGCCTTCGGGGGGTGGCGGTGCCTGCAACGGGGCTCGGCTGACTGTGGTGGCCAGCGGCGGCTACGACTAAGGCAGACGGTTGGTGATTGGGCATGGTGGTGGATGGCTGGCATTCGGCAGGTGGTCTGGCGGGGTGCGGGCACAGCTCTGCGGCTGCTCGTCTGGCCGGCGTGTCTTCTCCCGGTGAGGCTTCTGTAGGGTGCTTGGCAGTGGCATTTTGGTCCTGGTGGGGTCCCGATATCTCGTTTGTCGCCAGTGCTTGGGGTTCTTTGGGCATTCGCCTGGTGACAGCGACACCTGCGGGTGGCGTTCCCCTATTGAGGGCGCCACGTCCCCGGCACTCTCCATGGGTAAAAACCCAATCCTGCCCTGGACAAGCAATGACGGCGCTTTGGCGTCGTGACCTTCTGTAGGGTTATGAGGGTGCTATGCTAGCCGAAACAAAACTTTTCTACATTATATCCCAGGATCTACTGCTAGTTACAGGTTATGGGATTACCACTAGACGCGCAGATGCAGCAGAAGACGACTCAATGTAGTCGAACGCGTCGCAGCAGTGCCGTATAGTTGCGTGGTCATCCAGCAACTCCTCCCACCACTTGCGGTTCGTCCTCGTGCTCTAGATGCAGCACCTCCGAGGTATCACACACGTACGAGGGAGAAGCGATGCGCCTCCGGACTGCTAGGTCCGCGAGGAGCGAAGGCGAGAGCGTGGAGGGCGACGGCAGCTACCAAAAGGCATGGATTAGGTTTGGTCGCGCCCCTCCCCTCTACTTATATAGGCATCTCTCATGTGCTCCCGAGTTGGAGGCCCATTAGAAACCCTAAGCCTTATCTAATTCGGGTCCAACCCGAATTAGGCTTCCAGCCTCTTAAGCGTGCGACCCTATGAGTTCACGCACACATAGACATGGGCTGAATACTCCTATTCGCCCAATAGCTGACAGCGGCCTCTAGCAAGGCGTGACAACTCCTATGTGCATTGCAAATGATCATATCAGACGAACCACCACGACCATATACAAGTTACTCCCATGCCACATGATATTTGGTTCAACTCATGGGTTAACACTTAACCCAAGCACGGCCATGCATTTGATGATCCAATCACTTGAGTGATCCAGTGATATCACTCTCATTAGAGAGGGGCAAGTCCCATCTTGATTGTCTATGTCTCGTAGCATGCTTCTCGACAAACCCGAAGACATCCTTTATAACTACCCAGTAACGGAGTAGTGTTTGTCAGTCCCTAAGCAAGTCGATACACATCTCGAGCACATACAACAATCTCAGGTCGAAGGACATAACGTATATGATGTGTATAGAGACAATCTCATGTCGGGTCAGTCCAGCCTACATGTCATACATGTGCCCACATTATTAGTTCGACATCTCTATGTCCATGACTTGTGAAACATAGTCATCAACTAATAATGTGCTAGTCTAATATTCATGTGTGTCCTCACATGAACTCCGACCAGGGACAAATATAGAATAACCGTACAAGTAAAAAAGTTTCACAAACAATTCACATAATTGCCAATCAATACAAGTTGTCTTTAATGGATATTCAAAGGACATATTACAAATCATGGATACATACGGAATATCATCATCTCTATGATTACCTCTAGGGCATATTCCCAACAGTCTCCCACTTGCACTAGAGTTAATCTCTAATATGTCTAATCCCCATAGACCTCATGTGCGCCTCATGCTTAGGCTGTGGAAGGGCCTTTGTCAACGGATCTGCTACATTCAAATCTGTGTGTATTTTGCACATCTTAATTTCACCTTCGCTGATGAATTGTCGAATGAGGTGAAATTTCCGTTGTATATGTTTGTTCTTTTAGTGATTCCTTGGCTCCTTAGCCTGCGCTATCGCCCCATTGTTGTCACAATGTAGATTCAATGGGCTAGCCGCATTAGGAAACACACCAAGATCAATGAGGAAGCGCCTCATCCAAACACCTTCCTTTGCAGCTTCAGAAGCTGCAGTGTACTCGGCTTCTGTTGTAGAATCGGACACTGTCTCCTGCTTGGAACTTTTTCAGCTTACTGCACCACCATTTACAGTGAACACAAAACCTGATTGAGATTGTGAATCATCTACATCAATTTGGAAGCTAGCATTGGTGTAACAATTTACAACGAGCTCCTCCTCACCTCCATAGATCGGGAACTCATCCTTAGTCCTTCTCAAGTACTTAAGGATGTTTTTAACCAGGTCCATGACTCTCACCAGGATTGCCTTGGTACCCTCGCAACACTTAGAGCATATGAGACATCTCGGGCGAGTACATATCATGGCATACATGATGGAACCAACTATTGAAGCGTATGGAACCTTACTCATGCGCTTGCGCTCTTCATCTCGATGAAGGACATTGCTTGTCGCTAAAGCGCATACCATGTGACATAGGCAAGAACCCTTTCTTGGATTGCTCCATGTTGAACCGTTTCAACACCTTGTCAATGTATGTATCTTGGCATAATCCTATTAGCCTCTTCGACCTATCTCTATAGATCTTAATGCCCAAGATGTATGCTTGCATCTCCTAAATCCTTCATAGAAAAACTATTATTCGGTGAAGCCTTTACGATTGCAACGTAGGAATGTCATTCCCAATCAATAATATGTCATCCACATACAAGATTAGAAACACAACAAAGCGCTCCCACTAGCCTTTTGGTAAACACAAGGCTCTTCTTCATTCCGACGGAAGCCAAACCCTTTGACAACCTCATCAAAACGAATGTTCCAACTCCGAGATGCTTGCTTTAACCCATAAATAGATTTCTTAAGCTTGCATATTTTTCCAGCATTATTTGGATCAACAAAACCTTCTGGCCGTATCATATACACGTCCTCCTCTAAATTTCCATTTAGAAAGGCTGTTTTAACATCCATCTCGCCAAATCTCATAATCGAAATAGGCGCTATTGCTAGAATGATCTGGATAGATTTAAGCATCGCTACTTGGAGAGAATGTCTCGTCGTAGTCAATTCCTTGAACTTGCCGAAAACCCTTTACGACAAGTCGAGCTTTATAGACACGAATATTTTTTTTCCATATCTTTCTTCTTTTTATATACCCATTTGCACCCGATGGGTCTAACACCATCAGGCTGGTCAACCAAGTTCCAAACTTGATTATTTCCCATGGAATCTATCTCGGATCTCATGGCACTCTGCTATTGCTCGGAATCTGAGTCCATCATAGCTTCTGCGTATGTTGCAGGTTCGTCATCGTCCAACAATAATAGATCCCCACACAATTCATGAAGTCTTGCTGATCTTCGTGGTTGTGGAGGTGTTTCAATGGCCACGGGCATCTCAACTTGTTCTGCTACATTAGCATCACTCGTAGAGTCCTTTTCGACTGGCTCATCTTGAACTTCTTCAAGATACACCTTTTGTCCACTCTTCTCTCTTTTGAGAAACTCTTTCTCTAAGAAAACACCCTTTCGAGCAAGAAACACTTTGCCCTCTGAGCGGTTGTAGAAGTAATATCCTAAAGTTTCCTTCGGATATCCCACGAAAAATCACTTGTCCGATTTGGGTGTTAGCTTATCTGATATAAGCCATTTGACATAAACTTCACAACCCCAAATTTTTAGAAAAGACAAATTAGGACTCTTCCCAGTCCATATCTCATATGGTGTCTTAACTACGGACTTAGATGGTACCCTATTCAATGTGAAAGCGGCTGAACGATAAAGGTAGGTCCGACTCGCTCATCATAGACTGAACCATGTCCAACAAAGTCCGATTACACCGCTCAGACAAGCCATTTCTCTGTGGCGTTCCAGGTGGCGTAAGCTGTGAAACAATTCCACAACTCTTAAGATGATTGCTAAACTTGTGACTCAAATATTCGCCTCCACGATCAGATCGCAAGGCCATAATTTTCTTGCCACGTTGGTTCTCTACTTCATTCTAAAATTCTTTGAACTTTTCAAATGTTTCAGACTTATGCTTCATTAGATAGACATAGCCATATCTACTAAAGTTATCGGTAAAAGTTATGAAGTATTGAAATCCGCCTCTAGCAGCCGTGCTCATTGGTCCACATACATCGGTATGTACTAGTTCCAACAAGTCGAGATGTTCTCTCGGAAAACCCGAGAAAGGCGTCTTGGTCATCTTGCCTAATAGGCAAGCCTCACATGTCTCGTAAGATTCAAAATCAAACGAAGTTAGAAGCCCATCATCATGGAGCCTCTTCATGCATTTTTCACTTATATGACCCAAACGACAATGCCACATATATGTAGGACTTAACTCATTAAGCCGAGGCCTTTTAGCATTAACATTACGTACAGTGCATCATCAAGATTTAAAATAAATAATCCATTCACAATGGATGCAAAAGCCACAAACATATCATTCTTTGAGATAACACAACCATTGTCTTTACTCGCAAATGAATAACCATCCTTCATCAAACATGAAGGCGACACAATGTTTCGACTTAAGCTAGGAACAAAATAACAATTATTCAATTCCAATATAAATCCTGAAGGCAGGTGAAGTTGCATCGTCCCGACGTTCAATGCAGCAACTCTTGCATTGTTGCCTACGCAGAAATCAACCTCTCCTTTCTCCACGCTTCTACATCTTATCATTCCCTGCATCGTATTACAAATATGAGCAACCGATCCGGTATCAAATACCCAAGAATTGATATAAGAGTTAGCGAGGAAAATGTCTGTAACATAAACAACAAGCGTATGAGCGGGAGTACCTTTACTACCGCCGTCCTTCTTCAAGGACGCCAAGTGCTGCACGCTTCTTTTCCAAGACCTTCCCCACCACAATGAAAACATTTAGCATCGGTTGGTGGTCCAGCTTTGGGGCGGGCGGAGCTGGCTTGGAGATCTCATCTTTAGCCTTGCCCTTTTTCTTCCCCCTTCTTTCTCTTAAAGTTAGGCTTATTCTCGGGATCGCCAACACTTGGCCACCAACTGCTCCTTAATGTCGCCTCTCACGTTTTCAGCATGCCACACAACTCATTCAAGCCCCTCTCCGCCCCATGCATATGGCAAGTTCATGCGATGAAGTTTCCATAGCCGGGCGGCAAAGACGAGAGAATGAAATCGGTAGCCAACTCGGGCCAATTGGGAAGCCTAGCTTCTCCAACCTCGAGTGTAACCAACCATCTTGATTACGTGTGGCCCAACAAACACACCCTCTCGCTAGCTTCGTTTCAGCAAGTGCCTTAGAGACATTGAACCTTTCAGTCCTAGCTTGAGTTTGAAACATATCCTCAAGCGCCACGATCATATCATTCGCTGAGTGATTGTTATCGAACTGCATCTGTAAATCGGATTCCATACATGCAAGCATAAGGCAGCTTATCTCAAGATCAGCATCACATGCTTTCTTGTAAGCATTTTTCTCAGCAGCAGATGCATTTTTAGTAGGCTCATCTGGTAAGGGTTTGTCTAGATAATCCTCCTTTTTCTCCAGCCCTGAGAACAATTCTCAGATTGCGGATCCAATCTGCATAGTTTGTTCCATTCAACTTATCTTTCTCAAGAATCGAACGCAAAGTAAATGGTTGCTTAGAAGACGCCATTTAATCTACAAGAAAAGTAATGCAAAATACTAAGACAAAGTATCCATGATAGAGTAAATAATATCAAATATGATCTACTCCCACTAAAATCAATATCCCTCGATTGAAACTTAGTGATTCAAGACCCACAACTAGCAAGTCGACTAGTGAGCTTTAGCATCACCGCTAGAAGACATGATAGATCGGTAAGCAACTCTTTGCTAATCATATCACATATGACTCTTGTTGTTGGATAGCATCTCTATGCTTGGGTTACCAACTTCTTATGCTCCAAAGTCCCTAACCATTAGGATGACCTTGTTCAAGCAACCAAACCTCCTGCAGTAAGTATCCGATACGAACCTGTCTAGTCAAGGAAAATCGGTGGCACCCTAATTTCATAGACCCACAACCGATTGTACAAGACAGCGACAGTGCAAGGTTTGGGGAATCATTAACTCAAACATTACTGAGGGATTGTTCTACTTCACTACCGCATGAATGTAGACAAAAACATTATAGCATGTGAAAGTAGAACATAGTAAGAACGGCATAAACACAGATATGACTTGGTATAGCCCATTGTTCTTTCTGAGATCTCCATCTCCTCAATCTGTTCATCATGGTGATCTCCATCTCCATGATCCATGTATGCCATCCTTTAGTGCTGAATCCGCCATGACTAACTACCACTAACGCCAAAGCTAGTGAAATAAAATTACATAGTCGCGGATAGGATTATCACGATTGGCACGTTGTGCCATTACAATAATTTTGACAATATCTATGTGGCTCCAGCCCATATTGTCATCCTCATGACGTGCAAGCCATGATTTAATTATATACATGCATCACATACACATAAGGGCTATACCAGTCACAAAATCCTGCAAAACAGAGTTAACCGATTCCGACTACTAAAAGTAAATCACGAAAAACTCTATCTTGCAGACCCTTTTTGACAATTCTAATCTCATCTAATCTGACGGAGTGAGATTCGGTTGGGTCCATCTCGAAATTGTCTACAACTTTCGTTTAAAGATCGTCTCCATCCGAGCTACGGTTGAAAAGTTACGGCCATTTTACGAACAGAACTTTTCTCGGCAACTCGGCGCCCGACGGCCGATCCAATCTGCCGCCGCCGCGCATCTCGTGCACTCGGCACTTGACCTAGGGTTCAATTCGATCAATCTGATTGATCTCAAACTCGCCGTGATTGGATTTACATGTATCACTTAACTCAGATGGCGGAATTCCGACTGGTACGAGTAGATCGTTACAAGACCAACGCGGCAAAACCATGAACCAAGATCGGAAACTCATATAAAACCGCGCATATCACATATGCAAGATCCAGAACCTATAACGACGCAGCATAGAGCTCTGATACCACTGTAGGGTTATGAGGGTGCTACGTGTTGAGATTTGAGATTTGCTCTGAACCTAAAACTTGTGGGTAGCGAATGCTTGATCTAAGTCTAAGTAGTTGACGGATATGAAATGGAAAGGTTTTGAGTCTGCTTGTCCATCTTGTTCCTAGAGATGCTAGAGTTCGAGAATTTATCTTTGAAAATCTTAAATTATTGCATGATGAGTTCCTTTATGACGAGAGTTCAAATTCCTACCACAGCCATATATTCATGCTTACTAGATTAGGAAAACCCAGCTATTGATATAGATCATTTTGTAGGCATTGAGTGTAGTTGTTATAGACATTGAGTGTGGTTATGCTGTGTTGACCCTTAGGAATCAGTCATGCAGTTAAAGCCAATACTATGTGCTCTCCATCCATTGATCTATGCAACTTCTGTCCTCAGAAGCATGCACCCCTTTCATTAATGCTATATTCATTTTGTGCTACTTCTGTTCCTAGAAGTACCACCCACATATAGATCCATATCCACTACATTTAGTGCCATCTCTACCTTGGAGACATGCACCTATGCTGCTCCTACCCTAGGAGTACGCATTCCACCATATGATGTGACTATCTCTACCTTGGAGACACGCACTCATGCTGCTCCTACTCTGGGAGTACGCATCCATCCATCCATCCATCCATTCATCCATATATATATATATATATGCCACTCATTTCATTTTATCCGTAAAAAGTTCTACTCCTATCTTGGGAGTGAACATCCAAAAATACTCATCGCCATCCTATTTACCTACATAATGCTCCGAGTCATTGTCATTTCAAGTTATATACTCCCGTTTCTAAAGTTTCGTTTCGTAGGATTGGTTGCTCTATTTTAAAAAAAAAAAAAAAAAAAAAGAAAAAAAAAGAGAAAAAAAAAGAAGAAAAAAAAAAAAGAAAAAAAGAAAAAAAAAAAGAAAGAGTAGCCAAGTCCTTCCTTTTAAGAAGTTTTAAAGTTTTCAAATAAAGGGAGTTATGTTATCTCCAAAGGAGCAAGTGTAGAAGTAGATATTCACCAAGTGATTACCTCTCATAATCATCTCCTTATCATCACCACCATATCATTCATTCCATCTCCTCATTCACATGCACATATGACTTGATTATTTAGTTCCTTTGGATCCATGGCTTAACTATGCAATATATGCAAGTGAGTTTGAGTGTCTCCCCACCTATGAGCTCCACATAAGCCTATTAAAAAGTAGGGTGAGAGAGAGAAGGCACTTTCTACTATGCCTTAGTTCCACAAATACCACATATTTTGAGAGAAGAGAGAAGGCATACACTACTCATGCCTTGGAGAGGATCCAGAAATACCACAAATGAGAGACTTGAAAGGGTCATACAAGGAAACTCGAGTTTTATTTGAAAATCTTGCAAAAACTCGGAATAATAGTTGATCAAAGAGCGAGAAACATAGCGCTTGACTTGACCGTTACGTCTTTCAACCGCTCAAGACCCAAGTGACGGTTACAAGCCCCATGGTGAAAGGTAATATGAGTAAGTTTTAAGTCAGAATAGTTCACTCTAATCCGGAGGAGAGTTCTTGTTTGAACGCATGTGTACTTTCGAGGCGTGAAAGCATTGTAGAAACTCCTGATCCACACTGAGTTTATCTTTGCTCAGGGACGGGCAAAAGGTAAGCTTGGGGGAGTTGTTGACGGTCGATAAGTGTCAATTTTTACCGTCAACTAGACATGAAAAAGGACCTAAACATAATTACCTTCTAGATATAGGGCTTACGGTAATGGAATTCCACGAGTTTTGGTGAATGTCATTTCGCAGGGGTGTCACTGAAAATACCCAAGGAAGGCCCACATGTCGGGTTTACATAGAGATAATAGGGATCCGGTCAAAATTCTATAATCAGGAAGGTTCGAGAAGGCTCTGGACCAAACGGGATCCCGAACCGGCTCGGTGACAGGGCGGCCGCCCCGGTCTTGAAGTCGGCCGCCCCGGCACTTCAACCAATCAGAACAAGTCTCGCGGATCCCTATTCCACCGCCTTTGAGGATGAATAATAATCGTCCATTTAGGTCGGTTTGATCCGAGGGCTGTGGTGCATCCTAGAGGGCTATATAAACAGGGCCCCTGGCCCCTGGAGGAGGCATCCCTTAAACCCTAATTCATTATCTCCCAGCAGGATCAGAGGCAGAGGTGTCCCTTGAAAGGATGATCTCTCCTCTCTAGAGAATTAGAGCTAGACATTCCAATGTAGTAGATTAGATCTAGATGAGAGTTAGGGAGATCGGAGCTGCGCTCCGGTTCTGAAGAAGTCTCCAGAGATTTGGTATGTCTTTGTATCTACTCTTTGTAAGACTTATGCTTTAATATATTTATCTTCTCTATTTACTTTTATGCCTATCTTGTGATTGTTAGTATAGTAGTTATGCTTTAGTATGGGATCTTCGCTCGCATCGAGTGCTCTAGTTTTCATGAGATTAGAGTAGTAATTGATAGTGTAGACATGGTGTCTAGACTAGAGGTTACCTGAGACTGCACCCAATCTGCGGATTGTTGTGGTAGCCCCAGGGTAGTGACAGCCCTGACGGCCGACGTATTCCACCTCGTTCGGGTTGGTGTTTGTAGGACCGTAGTCGGACCTTCCTAGCTCCCTTCTCATCCATGTCCGTGGCTAGTGCTCCGATGTCCCGAAGTGCTATTGTATGATTGCTATATCTATCCATCCCCTGTTATCATAGAACCAGAGTAATAGAGAAGTATATAGGAACCTTGATCTCTCCCGTTGTCCTCTCACTCTAGCTAGCTACTCATTTATCATAGAATTCTCATGTGTACTTTATTATTTATATTACCTTACATATATATATTATTTACCCCTACTTTAGTCTAGTTGGTTTACTAAGTTAGTAGATACATGATGGTGAGTTATCAGATTCTTTAACTCTTGCTTCCTTGTGGTAAAATATAAATAATGATACCTGGTTTACTCCCGGTAAAATGCTACAATAGTATGTTCTGTGCGCTTGCGGAATCATTGTTATTTTAGTTGCACTTAATTTATACCAACATTACGCTAGCCGAAAACAAAACTTTTCTACCTCATATCCCAGGATCTACTGCTAGTTACAGGTTATGGGATTACCACTAGACGCGCAGATGCAGCGGAAGACGACTCGATGTAGTTGAACGCGTCGCAGAAGGTGCCGCATGGTTGCGTGGTCGTCCGGCAACTCCTCCCACCACTTGCGGTTCGTCCTCGTGCTCCGGATGCAGCACCTCCAAGGTATCACACACGTACGAGGGAGAAGCGTGCGCCTCCGGACGCTAGGTCCGCGAGGAGCGAAGGCGAGAGCGTGGAGGGCGACGGCGGCTGCCAAAAGGCGTGGATTAGGTTTGGCCGCGCCCCTCCCCTCTACTTATATAGGCGTCTCTCATGTGCTCCCGAGTTGGAGGCCCATTAGAAACCCTAAGCCTTGTCTAATTCGGGTCCAACCCGAATTAGGCTTCCCGGCCTCTTAAGCGTGCGACCCTATGGGTTCATGCACACATAGACATGGGCCGAATACTCCTATTCGCCCAATAGCTGACAGCGGCCTCTAGCAAGGCGTGACAACTCCTATGTGCACGCAAATGATCATATCAGACGAACCACCACGACCATATACAAGTTATTCCCTTGCCACATAATATTTGGTTCAACTCGTGGGTTAACACTTAACCCAAGCACGGCCATGCATTTGTTGATCCAATCACTTGAGTGATCCAGTGATATCACTCTCATTAGAGAGGGCAAGTCCCATCTTGATTGTCTATGTCTCATAGCATGCTTCTCGACAAACCTGAAGACATCCTTTATAACTACCCGATAACGGAGTAGCGTTTGTCGTCCTAAGCAAGTCGATACACATCTCGAGCACATACAACAATCTCGGGTCGAAGGACATAACGTATATGATGTGTATAGAGACAATCTCATGTCGGGTCGATCCAGCCTACATGTCATACATGTGCCCACATTATTAGTTCGACATCTCTATGTCCATGACTTGTGAAACATAGTCTTCAACTAATAATGTGCTAGTCTAATATTCATGTGTGTCCTCACATGAACTCCGACCGAGGACAAATATAGAATAACCATACAAGTAAAAGAGTTTCACAAACAATTCACATAATTGCCAATCAATACAAGTTGTCTTTAATGGATATTCAAAGGACATATTACAAATCATGGATACATGCGGAATATCATCATCTCTATGATTACCTCTAGGGCATATTCCCAACACCTTCTTGAAGGCATCGTTGTGGATTATGGTGCGATCGGGACGTCTCGGGCTTGGCCAGTTCGTCGTTTCCTCCAACTTGTCAGTGGTTTGTGTCAGGAGTGGAGTAGGTGTTGTTTTAGTTGTTTAGCTTTTACTTGTTTTGTTAGTCTTTAGTTGCTTGTCGCCTCAGTTGTGGAGCTTCTTTTTACTGGTTTCAAAGTGGAGGCTCGCTGTACTATGTCCCAATCCGACCAAGCGTGGAGCTGAGTTGAGTGTTGAGTTGGCGCTTTTGTGATGCGAGTTAAGTTGATTTGGTACCTGGGCGTGTTATTGGAGTAAGGTACCCTCCAAAATTGTATGTGATTTTCGCCCTTTTCACTTAAAAACCTGGCGGGGGCACTTGCCTTTCTTTTTCTTTATTCGTCTAATAGAAATTACGGTAAAACTTTTGCCGTCCTTTCTAGAAAAAAACTCTAAGCCAATTATATTGTACTTGCTCTAACAGTAACTTATGGCTTTTGTCAATCTCAAATAAAAAAACTTATGACTTTTCTCTTGTTGTTAAGCATAGAGATCCGAGCACAAGTACACACATCATTATTTCCGTTAACACGACGGCAGCAATAGTGGGCTACAGCTATACGCCACAAACTCGCTCGGCTAGTCTTCTTGGTCCCAGCGACGACCATAACATCAGATGGGTACACTTGTCCAGAAATTCCAAGTCCAGGCCATCCTTCCACTGATACCATCGCTACCTGGAATACTTGTCCAACGCAAGCGAGATTTTTATTGTTCTTTGTGGCGCAACTAGTTGCTACAGCCTCAGCATAAAACTGTGTAGATCAACACAGTACGTACGCCACTCACCACACCCCCATCCTCCATCTCCAGGAACAAAGCCCTTGCAAACCTTCCGATATACAACCATGTGCTCCACTCGAGTGCTGCTAACTCGCACTTGCGTCGTGGTCATGTGCTTGGCCGTCGTTGCGCGAGCGCCGCCGGCTAAAGTTCATGCTGCCGGCACCGGGAATGGGCTCCTTGGTGTCCCGACCAACGCCTCCCTGGCGCACTGCCCCTCCCACTGCGGGGAAGTCGAATTCTCGTACCCGTTTGGGATAGAGCCCGGCTGCTTCCGGCAAGGCTTCCAGCTCACCTGCAACAACACAACTGGTTCCCCTAGGCTCTTCCTGGCTAACAGCTCGACTCAGGTGACTTCTATAGATGTCGGCTACAATTATGTTTGGGTTTCAGCTATTGTGTACAACATCACCTTAGGTGTGGACACCTACACCCAATCCTGGGAGGCCCCTACTGAGGGTATCATTCAGACTGAAAACGGTTTGTCAGTTGTTGGTTGTGGTGTCGATGTATACATGTTCGGTGATAATGCGACAGATCTCGTTGGTTCTTGCATGAGTATTTGCACAAATAATAGAGAAATCATGGGGGCCGCAAATATGGGATACAAAAACTGTGATGGGTTTGGCTGTTGCGCCATCTCGTCAGGAACGAGCGGGAAAGCGTTTACTTTTAAACTTGTCCGCCATAATAGTACGATTGCACAACTAGATGAAGTGCTCCCTAATATCAAGGTTATCTTTTCGAGACAATATAAATTTGTTATAGATGATCTTTATGCAAGTTGGGTTAATACAAGCAATGTTTACGATATGCTACTTCAAATTGCAATCACGGACCAACCAAGCTGCGCAAGTGCCCAATCCCATGTAAACAAAGATACCTATGCTTGTAATAGTGAAAGCAGCTGCTATGATGATCTTCCACTATCTCGAGGTGGTTACATTTGCTTCTGCCCTGGTCAAAGTGATGGCAACCCCTATGTTGCAGGTGGCTGCATCCAAGGTTAGGTCACGCCTCTATATATTTGCTTCTTTTTTCGCATGACTAGATTTTAAAGTGGCTTGAACCAATCTGAAAGCACCCACGAATCACATATTTTGTCAAACATGCATGTGGATTGAACAAGATGAAAAATAATGATTTTAAAGGCGAAAAATAAGTATTTTATTGAGGGAAACAGGGGGAGGTGTGCTCCCCGACTCCCCGCTTTGATTGGTTAGGAGCTGAAAAATACTTTGCAGTTCTGTGTTACATAGTAGCAGGTTACAATTGGGGGTAGATCCCTATCAAATGCCTTTACTGCTGAACTATACTGAACCAGCAGTTTCTTCCTCTGAAAATTAGTATGCCTTTCTACCTTTTTCACATTATCATATACGGTTTGTCTTCAGTCAAATATTCTTAACTTTCATGTAGGATTATGGAAATATTCTTATAGTTTTTGTAAAGAGATCGATATCGTCTTGAGATGTAACCAAACTTGAATCTTTATGCTTAATATATTCCAGGCGGGGAAGCTCTCCCCTCCGTAGTTTCGCATAAAAAATATATATATTCTTATAGTGTGAATCGAAAACACATAAATTTTACGTCGTTGTTAACCTACACATTTTTATAAAGTGATGGTCAAAGAAAAAAATGTTTGACTTAGAACAAACCTAATACCACATATACAAAAACAAACTAAAAGGAGTAGTTTCCTTAGATTAATCCTAGCTAATTACTCATTTTATGTACCATGAACCAGATTATAATCCGAAGGCAAGCAAAGAGAACTGTACAAGATTATGTGGAAACATGTCCATTCCATTCCCTTTTGGGATTGAAGAAGGTTGCTTCGCAAATGATAACCTACAACTCAACTGTACAAGTAACGGCACTACAATTCTTGATCGAGGGTACGCACAGTATCGTGTGACCAATTTATCACTTGATGATGGACTTCTGATGGTTACAAACATGCTGAATGACACAAGCTCCAATAATATGGAGAGGATAGTCCTCAATCACTATGATGGTCACCCGAACAGTTACGGCGAGGAGATTGTGGATAATAATTTTGATTTCTCTCAGGAGGATATAATAATAAAATGGGTCGTAGCAAACTTAACTTGCCAGAAAGCTAAGCTAAATAATGCTGCATATGCCTGCATCAGTGACAACAGTTTCTGCGAAGATGTCATGCGAGGGAAAGCACATGATGGATACCGCTGCAAGTGTTCTAGTGGCTTCCAAGGAAATCCATACCTTCAAAATAATTGTACAGGTCATATTTCTCTCTTAAATGTACTTTCACTAAATTTCTTATTTCTCTAATACTACAAATGTGATACTACATATGCTCAAATTTTAACAGACATTAAATTTTGGACCTAAAGCAAATCAGAATAAATCATATATGTACTCTCTCTCTCTCTCTCTCTCTCTCTCTCTCTCTCTCTCTCTCTCTCTCTCTCTCTCTCTCTCTCTGATTTGTGTGTGTACACACTGTGTAGTAGACCAGTTTATGAATTTGTGATATACTCCCTTCGTTCAAAAATAAGTGTTGTTTTTGCTTCTCGAGAAATAACTAACGGCAATTATATATTAAAATATATTAATGTTTATTCTAAATAATTAGTATCATCGAAAGGATTTTTAAATCTATTTTTTTAAAAAAATAATTTAGAGACATAAATATTACACATATTTTCTATAAATCGAGTCAAACTTGTGGCACAAAAAACTAAAACGACACTTATTTTAGAATAGAGGGAATACTATATGGTGTCCGTCAATATTCAGATATTGTGTTTATTTGCAGTGTTAGCGTCAATTATATATGCTTGTTGTAGTTGTAGCCCATGTGTCCTGACTCTTATGCTCATCTATCTTCGGTGCTTATATATTGTGACAGAAGTGGGTAACTTAGATACAGATTGACTATATCTCAGCGTGATGAAGCCAAGTATGCCTAATTTATGATTGAATTAATGTTTCTTAATTTCTAGATTTTTTGTCTTTTTCTAGACAATCTTGTGAGGATTAACATAATAAATAAAAGAAAAAAGATTCTTTAATAGTATTAAGATCCTCATAACTTTAGAATAAAACAAAAACAGTACACCATGCTTCTTACTCGGTTTAAATTACAATTCTACACTACTAACTCCGAAAGGTCATGCTACTACTTGCACCACTAGCGGTTCCACATGATCACACATTACACTACTTTTCTAAGAAATATCAGTACACTTTTAAATGATTTTACTTGCACTACTGATGTACGACCATCTTATTACTAATACAGATATCAATGAGTGTTCTATTCCAAATAAATGCAATGGGGTGTGCCACAATTTTGATGGAGGATTCAACTGTACAAGATGCTCGCATGGAAAAGAATATGACACAAACAAACATAAATGTGTCATGTCAGCTAAGCAACGCAATCTAATTCTTGGTGAGTCATACATCTCTCCATCAAAGTTAAAATTTTCCAAAATATTCATGTTCACATTAATGAATGTAGGAATTGCAATTGGGCTTACTTGTGGCCTTGGCTTCATAAGTTTTACACTAGGTGTCATTGTACTCACCGGTAAGTGGAAGAAAAATATCCAAAGGAGAATACGAAGAGCATACTTCAAGAAAAACCAAGGTCTACTCTTGGAGCAACTAATCTCGAATGAAAGTGTTGCAAATAAAACAAAGATATTCAAATTAGAGGAACTAGAAGAGGCAACCAACAAATTCGACACTACTCGTGTTCTAGGTCATGGAGGGCATGGCATGGTTTATAAAGGGATTTTGTCTGACCAATGCGTTGTGGCCATAAAAAAATCTAAAATAGTAGAGCAAACAGAAATAGACCAGTTTATCAATGAGGTTGCTATTTTGTCTCAAATCATTCATCGTAATGTAGTGAAACTTTATGGTTGTTGCCTTGAAGATGAGGTTCCCTTGCTAGTCTATGAGTTCATATCAAATGGCACTCTATATGAACTTCTTCATGCAAACATTGGTGAAAAATGCTTGCTATCATGGGATGATCGCATCAGGATTGCAATGGAAGCAGCAGGAGCCCTTGCTTATCTACACTCAGCAGCTGCAATACCAATTTTCCATAGAGATGTGAAGTCTTCAAATATACTCTTGGATGAAAACTTCACCACAAAGGTTTCAGATTTTGGTGCTTCAAGGTCTCTTTCACTTGATGAAACACATGTGGTGACAATTGTCCAAGGAACATTTGGTTACCTGGATCCAGAATATTATCATGCTGGTCAACTAACTGAAAAGAGTGATGTGTATAGTTTTGGGGTGATACTTGTGGAACTTTTGACAAGGAAGAAACCAATTTTTATCAATGATCTAGGTGCAAAGCAAAGCCTATCTCATTACTTCATTGAAGGACTTCAAGAAGGGGATCTCATGGAAATAATGGATCCACAAGTTGTGGAAGAGACTAACCAAGAAGAGATTCATGATATTGCCTCACTTATAGAATCATGCTTGAGATCTAAAGGAGGACAAAGACCAAGTATGAAAGAAGTAGATATGAGACTACAACTATTAAGAACAAAGAGGCTAAGGAAGGCATATGTTTTAGTTGAGAAAGATGGAGAGATTGAACCTTTCATGTGCCTAGAAGCTCAGATTCCACATGAACATATCGATCTTGTCAATGCTAGACAATTACCTCTGCCAATGACCTCTGGGTGCTATAGTTTGGAACAAGAATTTGTGGCATCATCTAGTATGCCTCGCTAACTTAGGCCACGCTTGGACGTTGGACATGTCTAAAGTAACCGTCTCTCTTTGTAATGAAGAATAATGGTATATTGTGTTCTCTTGTCTTAGGATTATATCACACGGTTGAATTGTCTATGTATATGCATATGATGTATTCTAGACTAAATTACTCTTATATGTACCAATATTTTGTTACATGTATGATACTCCCTATATTCCAAAAAAATGCTTTAGTTTTGTCCAAAATAAGACTTCTCTAACTTTAACTAAGTTTGTAGAAAATTACATAAACATCTACCATACCAAATTATTTCTATTAAATCCACTAGACCCAGTTTCTAAACAATTGAGACTTGAAACTTAATTTTTTTGGATTCAACAAATTTTAGAATGAACCAGAGTGTAATTAAATTGATCTAGACCCGGTTTGTATTTCCATTGAATCCACCATGTATGACACGTATGGGCTAGATGGGTGGCGTGGGCTTCAACACTTCTCTCTATTAGTCTTTCCTTGACAGCTTCCCCTCATGGTGTTGGTTTAGATGGCCATACTTCAATGGGAGTTTGTTGGCGGTCCTTATTGCACATTTTAGACTGCCAATGAGGATATAAAATCCACCCTAAACTTAGTAACTAGGGCTTTGCGCTAACATATTCTACGAGTTTCGGTGATTATCACTTGCAGGTAGGCAACTCCGGAAATGCACACAAATGGGCTAAGAAACATAAGAAAACCATGAATAAGAAGGTGGCCCATTTTACCAACAAGTGTGAGTCTCAAACATGGGCTAAAATGCCAAACATAAACCCAAGAGGTGGAAGACCAAAACTCGGTCCAACTCCATCTCGGGCTGGATGATTGGGTCTAGGTAAACAGGCCATATCTCACTCATACAAACTCCGATTCAGGCAATTCAACAGGCTTTGCAAAGCTCTCGACGAGGCCCATCCACTCACCAAGTTTCAGCCCAAACAGCCCTGGATCTGGCGTGGGCGTGCCAACGCAGCTGCCAACCGGGCCCACCTTCAGCATGGCATTAACTCGCTGGGAGGTCGGTTCTGGGGTGCGTCCAGGTTCATTGCATCTCAAACCGAAGTGGGGAGGTCGGTTTCCCACCTTCCAAGTGGGGGTGGCACATTTGCAAGTACCCCCCCCCCCCCCTCCTCTCTAGCTATAAAAGGAGGCTCCCTCCTCCTCTCATTTAATCAACCATTCAAGGGAGAAAGAGCCACCACATGATTAGTGTTAGAGCACCACTCCAAAGGGCTATGCCCTAGTATCTAGCTAGAGAGAAGAAAGCGAGATGTGAGGCGTGAGAGCGGGGAGTCGCCGGGCTTGTCGGCGTCTCCCCAACCTTGTACCTCTACGGGTATTCTACTCGGCTCCCTAACGGAATCTTGGCTAAGTGAGTATTTGTGTTTCTTATAGTCTTTTGTGTCTTATGTTTAGTTGAGCTTTACCAAGCTTGTTCATGGGTTCGGATGTCCGTCCTCGTGGCGGATGCTCTAGTAGAGGGCCCCTGATAAAGACGGGTCACCCTGATCGATGCTAGAGTAGTAGTCGCTAGCATAGACGTGGTGTCTAGGCTAGAGGATGCCTTCGTTTGCCTCGCACTCCACGGTTGAGGTGGTAGGCGGCAGGTGGTGACAGCCCTGTTCGTCCCTTGTAATCCCCCACGTCGGGTGCGGCGTAGAGCTATAGGCCGGCATCGCCTGGCAGACCAGGTGCGACCCGGCGCCCGAAGAGAGCAAGTAGAAGTATTGTATCGCTATGCTTAGAACCCTAAAGCTAAAGGAATCCATCTCTACCCACCTTTCTATCTCTACCCTTGTGTTGTTCCTTGGGCGAATTAGCTAGGAGAAATACCTCCGTTCCCTGTGGAAAATAAGATACCCTGAATACTTCCGGGTGAAGGTTACAACGGTACTTCCGTATGCTTGCGGATTCTCTGCATACATTAAGAAATACCAACAGAGTTGGCATCGTGGCCTCCTTCCCCTTCGTTCTCTTCCTCACTGATGACTGGCCCCTTATCATATATGATTGTCTACTACATGCTGTCGGTACCAAATTTGGACAATGATAGCACTTAAAATCAATAATGATTGGCTTTTTATGTAGTAGTGTATATCGTCGAACGAAATGAAACTTCATGTCCTTCCAAGGCACCACAACACATCAACACAAGTAGAACAACTAGCTACGATATTGTTGCAAAGTTACAAGGACATTGAGGGACACTTTCTCCCAAAAACACGGCAATTTTCTTCTTTTGGATGACAAATAACAATAGGAATGATTTTTTTTTTTTTTTTTTGTAGAATTGGTTATGGGTACTGCTAAACTTTTGTGTGGAATTCTTTTGAAACGACAGAGCTACTAGTTTTGTACCCTTTGATAAGACTTTGTAATAATTGGTTTGATCATTGGTTTGATCAGTTGATAGATGGTCGCATATAAACTTTTTGAGATCGGGACTTCACCCATGAAGTCACATATAAACTATCCATTATCTAAAAAAGTTGGAGACTAAAATACGTACTGGACAATTCTACTAGTCAGCTGGCACGCGCTCACTAGTTCCTGCACCTCAAAGTCTTTGGTCTGGGACTAGCCAACCGACAACCTTACCGACCTGGCACACACGTTTTCTCTATAGGCCGGTGCCACGATGAAATGAAACAACGGCTGAATGTGAATGGGCCAAAATAAATGAACCGGCCCAGCCCAACCCGTCTGCAGAAACCGACTGCCCAGACGCGCCTTCGAGTTACGGCCAATCAAAGGTATGACCCGCTCACGAGCCACAGAGCACAGATCAGAGCAAACTCTCACATTTCCACAAACACGAACACGTCCCGAGAACACCGAAGATGTGCGTGGAGATCCTGGACGGGAGCACGGTGCGGAGCTTCGTGGAGGACGAGGGCGCCTTCAACTCCTCGGTGGATGGCCGGTTCGCCGCGCTGGACGCCGACCACGACGGCCTGCTGACCTACGCCGAGATGGCCGGGGAGCTCATGAGCCTGCGCGTGCTGGAGAAGTCTTAGTTAGAGAATACACTTAGGACATAATTAGTCTTAGTTTCACCTAACGATCTCTGCTCCCTCGATATACAACACATGTACAGTCTATTTGTTTTGCTTATTAATAAATGGCTAATATTCATAGTTTGCACAATATTTATGTTTCGAAGATCATGCTTGCAATACTTTTTTAGGTAACAGTACAGTGACTTGCATACAAATATTATTATCGGGCTATCTTTCTTTCCCGTTGCAAGGCACGGGCCTTTATCTAGTTCTAAAAATAGGGTTGGATCTGATCCATCCCAGTGATTCTAAGGCCAGACACACGCTACAAAGTCGTTGGTGTCGGACTGCCCAACCGACAACCGTCACCCTCACCGACATGGCACACGTTTTCTCCGCACGCCCATGTGCCACAATGAAACAAACGGCTGAACGGGCCGAAAGAAATGAAACTTCGCCTGGTTCCCAAGCACGGCCAGTCCGCCACACAACAACAGCAAAGCGCCCAGCTGGAACAACTCGCGCCCACAGCGTCTTACCAGCGTCAAAACCCACCGGCCCAACCCAACCCGTCGGCAAAAACCGTCAGCCCAAACGCTCCTTCCTCACACGGCAAAATAACAAAGCGTATGACCCGCTCGCGACACTATAAAACACAAGGACGTCTGATCGCGCTTAACCATCTCACCAGCCACAGCCCAAAGGCCAAATCATAGCAAACTCTTAACACCAACACATCCCAAGGACAGCAAGAGAATCCAACGAAGATGAGCGTGGAGATCCTGGACGGGAGCACGGTCCGGAGCTTCGTCGAGGACGAAGGCGCCTTCAACTCCTCGGTGGACGGCCGGTTCGCCGCGCTGGACGCCGACCACGACGGCCTGCTCACCTACGCCGAAATGGCCGGGGAGCTCATGAGCCTGCGCGTGCTGGAGAAGCACTTCGGCGTGGACGAAACAACCGTAAACCCCGACGAACTCGCAGGGTTGTACCACGGCCTGTTCGCACGGTTCGACAGGGACGGCAGCGGCAAGGTGGATCGCCACGAGTTTCGGGCGGAGATGAGGGAGGTGATGCTCGCCGTCGCCAATGGGCTGGGGTTCCTCCCCGTGCAGATGGTCGTCGAGGAAGGCAGCTTCCTCAAGGTCGCCATCGACAGGGAGCTTGGCCAGCTTGCTAAAGCTGCCTGAAGTTCTTCACCACCGCAACAGCCAGTACTTGCTTGGAGTTTTCAGTTCATTACTAAATTTTGATGTGTCATGTACTATTCATTGCCACCATGCACTATTTTTACATTGAGTTACACAGTATTTGTAAGGCTTATCCATGTAGTAGTAAGTGCGGCCTGTTCTAAGATCACGTAAAGAATTAATACGAGCAAATAAAACTTGTAAGAGCATTCTTCTTCTGTGCAAGAAATGTATGGCCTGATTTCAGTTCAGACTCAGAGAAAAACTACGTGATGGCAAGAAGCAGAGCTGATTGGTACTAATGTACTATGATCAAATACAGTTAAATCTGGGTAGGGCTATGTATTCGGAGAGTAATTTGAAGTTTCATTGAAGCTGTAGTTCACAAGATTATAGCCCGTATCAACAGCTGATTGTTGAAATTTACTGTACACACAGAGAGCATATCCAATAGTTCGTTACTGCAGTCAGCCATCCGCTCTGCAAGGCGCAGAGGCAGAGATGTCTGCACTGCACGCTTTGTTCGTTTGTTTGTCTGCCCGCTCGTCGTCATCGACTGCCGCCGGCCTTCTATGTGCTGTCGTGTCGTGCCATGTTCTCAGATCCTGGACGGGATGAGCGGCGTGGAATTCGAGAGGTAGGCCGCCGCGGCCGCGACGCCGCTGCCGAGCTTCACCGGGTACCCCACGTCCTTGAGCACCATCTCCACGCCGCTCAGGCATCCCAGAAGTTGCAGCTGCAAAACAGTGATTAATAAATAAACTGCCAGTAATGCAAACTGCGTTGCAGCAAGGATGGTAAGTACCTCGTTGAGGTTGCCGAGATGGCCGATCCTGAAGACCTTGCCAGCGACCTTGTTGAGACCGAGCCCAAGGCTGAGATTGTACCGCTTCCACGCGTGCTTGACGATATCAGCGCTGTCGATGTAGGCCGGCACGACGACGGCGGTGACGGTGTCGCTGACCCACTCCTCCTTCTGGCAGCAGTTCTTGAGCCCCCACGCCTCCACTGCGAACCTGCATTCATTTCCCACAATGGATGAGTCGATCGAACACCTGGCGGGCACGCAAGAAAACACCACTATATCCTACCTGGTGGCTGTGCCGAGGCGATTGTGCCTCTTGATGACATTATCGAGCCCTTCCTCGAAGATGAGGTCGAGCGCGGCGCGAAGGCCATAGAGCAGCTGGATCGACGGCGTGTACGGCCAGTACGTGCCCATGTCGTAGAACCTGAGGTAGTCCTTCCAGTCGAAGAACACGCGCACGGACCTCGCCGTCTTGCTGGCCTCGAGCGCCTTGGGGCTAGCGCACACGATGCCCATCCCCGTCGGCATTGACAGCGCCTTCTGCGAGCCCGTGAGCGCCACATCCACGCCCCACTCGTCCATGCGGAAGTCCAGCGCGCAGATGGACGACACGCCGTCCACCAGCAGCAGCGCCGGGTGGCCGTACGCGTCCAGCAGCCGGCGCACGGCGGCGAGGTCGTTGGTGACGCCGGTGGCCGTCTCGTTGTGCACGATGGCGACGGCCTTGATGGTGTGGCGCGTGTCCAGCCGGAGCTTGCGTTCCAGCACAGCGAGGTCGGCGCCGGCGCCCCAGTCGCTCTCCACCACGTCCACGTCGAAGCCCAGGCGCTGCTGCTGGTCGATCCACAGCAGGCTGAACTGCCCGATGGCGAAGGAGATGATCTTGTCCCCCGGGGACAGCGTATTGGTCAGTGCGCTCTCCCACGCGCCGGTCCCCGTGGTTGGGATCAGGAAGGGCGTGCCGGTGGTCGTCTTGAAGATCTGCTTCACGTCCTCAAGGAGGACCTTGGTGAGAGCTGGGATCGCCGGCGAGCGGTAGTCCTCGTTCTGCCGGTTCATGGCGCGGATCACCGGGTCCGGGATGTTCACCGGGCCCGGCACGAACAGGTGGTTCCGCCCGGGGCCATACACGTAGTCCGCCATCGTAACTTAGCTTGCTGCAGCACTGGTGCAGGGAGAGGAGTCAGTCAGTCAGTCAAGCACTCAAGCTCAATTCTCAAGACTCAAGACTCAAGCAGCAGCCCTGCTGACGTGGTTTTTGTTTTTGTTTTTGGCTTTTTTTTGTTTGAGAATATTTTTTTTGCTAATAACAATTGCAAGTTTGCGTGGGCTTGCTAATGGGCTTGGATCGGTACAGGCCGGCCTGCTTTTAGCTCTACAGCCGTTGTTAATTTTCTCTGAAACAGATATGTAGCAGTCCAATAAAATTTCTCAGCCTTCTGAATTGTGCTTTGCGTGTACAGCCTGCTAGCTACTTGTTCACTAATTTACTTGAGCAAGCAAGGGCAAGAACTTAAATACTGACATAATATGCCCTACAATACTTCTTTACCCAAGGCAAGCAACCGATAAGATCTTTTCCAGTCAGGCGCAAGTTTGTCAGCATAGCAGTGCACTGAACTTGGCAACCAAACCTAAACTCTTAGCCTACATCAGTGAACCACGCAAACACTTGCTACTACTCCTAGGACAAATCTCCAGTTAGATACAAGTTCGTCCAACATATATAACTACCCCTAGTATAGACATGTAGTACTCATCTGTGCAGATTTATCTGGAGTAGATAATATGTTTCTGGACAAATGGCCTGTCTCTGTATACTTGCCTTTAGCAAGATGTATCTGGACAGAGATACAAATACTCAGAAACAGGCCATCTGAAGCAACGAGAACAATTTTTCCAGTATATATCTTTGTAAAAGATAAGCATTGCTTTTCGCGCAATTCATGCTAGCTACGGACTCCGATGGTCCGCATAATCATCGTCGTCGTCTTCGTTGTTACAAATCCAAACGAAAACAAGATTGCACAGGATCGGAGATGGAGAGGAAGACGAAGACAAGCGTACCTGTGCTGCTTGCTGCTCCCCTGTGCGCACTGGACCTGAGGAGGAACTGGAGGAAGCCGAGGCCCTCACGTATGTGAAATACGGGAGGCTGGCGGATGGATAGGATGACAGGACGGCTATATAGGAGGGCCATGGCGTCCAAACGACGGTGCTTTCGCGGGCCACGCGCACGCCATCCGGCGTGGCAGATAAGCCATCCTGGAGGGAGAGGCCCTCAGAGCCTCCTGTCCTGGAGTGCCACGCTCCTCCACCTTCTGTGGACGACGCGGCGCAGTTGGCAAATATCATACTCCCATCCAACACTCAACTCAACTGACGGCTACAAGTGCAGAGATATATTGACAGAGCTCTCGATCGGCGTTTCTCGTATAAAGGAAGATTCAGATTCAGTTCAGGTTCATCCGTCCTTTTCCACACACACACACACACACACACACACACACACACACACACACACAAAAGACGAAGAAGATGTGTATGATGTCCAGGAATCGTGCAAAGTTCTGCCAAAATCGTGCGAAATGCAGTCGGCGACAGGCGAAGCCGGCCGATGGTAGGTAGCGTTGCTTGCCCGCGTGAAATTGAGATGAGAGGCTGGCTGGCGCTCCCGGTGCAGGATAGACTCCATGCAGTGGGTGCCAATCTGCAGGCTAGAGGCGCCGACGCGGCCACGTCGACCCCGTGCGGCAAGGTTATCCCTTCCGCTTGGCTCTCACCTCTCCTCTCCGGTGTCCGTGGAAATCCAGCACGATTTTTTCCTGCGTCCCCTCCTCTTCGTCTTCTTCCATAAAACGGACAAAATGAAATTCATCAGGAAGGCTGAAAAACGAATTCGGAGCTAAAGTGAAAGAGGAAAAATTGACGTGGGAGGTGATAGCTACTGCGGGCAAGCTGCACTCAGGGATCAAGTGAAGCACACGCGTATCCGATGCTGCCTCTTGTCTGCTCTGTGCTCTGTCAGTATGCCTCAGAGCTTCTATATCGAGACCAAGAGATAGTATTCAAAAACGACAAAGAGACCGTGATGTTTCAGAGATGGATTGTACTCAAGGAGTCAGCAGCCACTCATCTCTTCTCAGTCGTAGTATCTCGGTTCATCACGCATCAATTTGGGCCGCACGTACTCACCGGGAAGATCGATTTAGGCTTCTCACCCGCTCTGGCTTAAAGGTTAAAGGCTTAGAGTCTACTACAATGACTTGAGTTTTATTTAGTCTGTCCCAAAGAAAATGGCAATTTTAGTTTTAGCTTCTTGACCATCACCGTAGTCTTATTTTCTTCCTCCAACTTTAGAATTAGACATACCTGAACTCCCAACCCGTTCAATTACTTGGAATTATTGCTACTTGAAGCTAACCACATCAATACATCATGTCCTCTCAAAAAAATTATCCAGCTGATGCTCCATCAACAATGATTCAGTTATGAGAATTTCTTCTACTAATATACATTCAGTTCTTACTAGCTACTGCGAGACCTGCACCAACTTGATGACTTGATGTTCCCCCAATCCTTTTGTCTTGTTTTTTCATTTCTTTTTGTTGATCGGCCAGTTCTGAGAAACTAGCTTAGTCAAATTAAATCTCTCTCTTGCCTTAATAGTAATACTAATAAAACCGTTGGGAGGCGAAGCGGATGGGCCGGCCCGCTTCCCCAGCGAAACCCTAGGGCGCCCCGCGGCCGCCCCGAGCCGCCACCGCCGCCGCCGCCGGCCGGCTTCCCGCGCCGCGGCCCCCGCCCTACCCCACGGCTCACCTCCCCGACCTCCTCCCTCTCCTTCCCCCTCCCATCGTCACCCCGTTGCATCCTCGGGCCACGAGGAGCCGCCGGCGCGCCGCTCGCGTGAGGACGGAGCTGCAGCCATCGACGCTGGCCCGCCATTCCCCGCGCCCGCTGGAGCAGGGGCAGCCGCCGGGGCTCCCGCGGTCGGGCCCGTGACGGACATGGGCGCGCCACCTTCGGCTGGCGGCGCCACGGCGCCCACGGCCGCCGCCACGGCCTCCCCTGTCGGGGTTGAGGCCCCGGATCCAGCCGAGGGCGGCGCTGGGAGCCTCGGGCCGTCGCCCCTGCGCCCGCCGTCGATGGGGATGGCAGCTGCCATCGCCTCACCTGGGGCAGACGAGGCGAGGGTGGGCTCCACTGTGCGCAGCGAGGGCTCCCCGCCGGAGCCAACGTCGACGCCGGCGCAGGCAACCCCGCGCCGCCTGCCCGCGGAGGACGAGATCATCGCCGAGGACGCCTCGGAGGACGAGGATGAAGTACCTTCACCAACGGCCCCAAGATCCACCCTTTCTCCGGACGCGGCTCCGTTCGTACCCGTCTCCGGTGGGCGCTCCAAGTACCGGCGCTGGGCGGACGACGACGAATCTGGTGACGAGCAGCCCGCGACCTACCTGGCTGCTGCCCGTTGCCCGCCGAGGCCTGCGGCTGTGCCTATGGAGCGGCCACTGGCAGCTGTGGCTGCGAGCCGCGGCGGGGCGGCTGCCAGACGGAGCTGCCCCCGACGAAGGAGGAGGAAACGCGACCGCCCGCGTCCGCAGCTGGTGTGCGGCATTCCTACCCGGCCGGTGGAGAGACGCGTCCCTGTGAGACAGCACCTCGGCCAAAGGCGGGGCTCGCGTGAGCGTCTCCCCGTCCACCAGCGGTTGGGGTCATCATGACGGGCAACCGCCCGGATGCCGACGGGTGGCAGCGTGTGCTCCCACAGCGCCCTCCCCCATCATTGCAGGCACCGCAGCCAAGGAGTCCGCGGCAGCGCCATGTGGCGAACGCCGGGGGGCACACCGGCCCACGGCCTTTCCCGGCTTACGCCAATGGCCGTTGCTTCAAGTGCCTAGCGACGGGGCACCGCGTCGCCACCTGCAACCTCCCATGGCGGTGCCTCCGTTGCTACAGCCTCGGCCACTTCGCGCTGGATTGCAAGAAGCCATGGCGCGAGAACGCTGCCAAGCGCGCCGCTCGGCACGGAGCGGCAACGACACCGTGAGCGGTGGGCACGCTTCCACAGGGGCCGGCGGCTCGGCTGACACCGGCCACTCCCAACGTGGCCGTGGTCATCGCTCGCGTCAGCGCCGACGTCGCAAGCGGAAGAGGAGGCAGGAAGCGGGCGTCACCAACCAAGCTCCCACGGTTTGGCGGCCGCGGCCTGCTTGCCCCATGGCTGGAGCGTCGACCGAGCCTCCAATCGAGGGCTCGGGCCTCGGGTCACCCTCTGCTGATTCGGTGGCCACTTGGATGGATGTCGCCTGGGCCACAATCCTGGAAGGCCCGCTGCAGCCGATCGACAGCGTGCGCCCGACCACGTTGGGAGGGCCGGCCCCGGAGCCGGTGGCCGCCCCTCCAGAGGTGCCACCTGCCGGAGAGGACCCGGCCATGGGGGAGCCCCCTTCTGCGTTCGAACTGCCTAGCGCGCCCACTGTGGGGGCATGCAGACAGGACGACGCGCCGAGAGGGCCTGAGCCGGCTAAGCCGCTACTCATCTACGCCCGCCGAAGAGCGGACCTCCCACGGGACGTGGTCGAGGTCCCCGCGACGGACGCAGCGGTGGCCGAGGAGCTCGACGCACCAGCGATTGACGCCACAGAGGAGGATGGTCTGGGACCAAAGGAAGCTGATGGAGGCACGAGACAGAGGACGACGATGCTTGCGCCGTCTTCTACAGGAAGATGTTCCCGAAGGTTCCGGAGCCGCTGCTTCCAAGACCGGCTTCGCCTGCAAAAAAGCAGGCTCGTAAGCCGAGGACTAGAGGAGCTAGAAGGACACTAGCTCCCACCCGCTCCAGCCTACGTCTGGCCGCTCGCCCTTCCTCCACGCCGGTGGCACAGCGTGCCCAGCTCCGGCTTATGCGCAATCTGGACTTCATCAATGGCGAGTCGCCGGCGACGGATGCAGCAGTCACCGAGTACTTTGACAGTTTTGGACAGGACATTCCTGACAAAGCGATCAAGGCACTAAGGACCGCGGCGAGGCTTGACGACATAGAGCTTTGCAAGGCGCTAACTGCATTTGCGGCGGAGCTAGGGGCAGACGCGGCGGAGGTCCCATGATAGTGCAGCCAGTAGATGCACGTCGGTTGTTTTTAGAACGTGAGTAGTCAGTTTTAGTTTTCCACACCTAGTTTGACAGTCTGTCAAACCTAGGAGGTTGTTTTGCGCTGCTTGCGCATGTAATTCTCTTCTTCTTATTAATATAAGCCGGACTTGATCCGGATCTTTTCAAAAAAAAAAATACTGCATGATAGCTTAGTCATCTGCTTACTACTTGTAAAGTTTCACAAAAGAGTCCTATGTGGCGACCATGTTAATTTTGAATCTGGGATAAAAAAGAGTTTGACTTAAAAATGAAAATTCATATCAACTTTTTGTTTGCACAAAAACAACTTTGCTGTTATACAAACCCTTTTCTCAAGCAAACTTAACATATTTGGACAATATCTGTAAGGTCCACAATACATAATATTACAACAACAACAACAATTGCGTACAGCAACAACAACCACAATGGATCATGGTAGATGGATGCTGGACTGATAAATCCATCTAGAAACCCATGGCTTATTTATTTGTAGAACACCCAAATGGTGCCTCTGCCTAATTGCCATGACATAAAGGACACCACCAACACTTGATTTACTTCATTTGTAGACATATATCCGTCGAAATGATTGTTTATGTTTCCCTGTAGGTTTTCACTTCAGACAAATGCAGCTGTTTACCATGGAATTACATTTCGTGACCAGATCCCTTCTCAACTATCACTGTAGCAGAACCTGTACAAAAAATGACACCAAAATTAAGAAAATGATTTATATGGATATAGTCCACATTGTGGCAGAACCTGTACAAAAATGACACCAAAATTAAGAAAATGATTTATATGGATATAGTCCACATGTCGTCTTATGGCTCCTTAAAACACTTAACATAGAACGGTAAAAGACAATATTGTAAATTGAAGTTTGTTCTTCGTAGTTGACAAATTTTATTTACTAAAGCTTGTACTATGAAATCAAAGGATTTATCATAAAAGCATGGTACAAACATGCCTTGACTGTTGGCCAACTGTAATAAAATAAAATGCTGAAAAGAACTTATGGTTGACTGAGTTGTTAGCATAGAAGGCATGAATATCCAGCTGCCGGAAATTGGTGGTGGGTATGGATGAAGCTATTTTATGCTTGATAGTACCGCGTGCCAAAGCCAGTTCTCCTGTCCCTCCAACAATAGCCCACTCTCCCTCTGGTGGAAGAACTCCCATCACTTGGAGTGTAGATCCGTTAAATCTATTTCACAAGCACCATATAGTATTTGAACGTATATAATTATAAAAAATGACAGTACAAAGCATATTTTGATGCCATGAACAAAGGGAGGGAGGGAGGGAAAATGTTACCTGTCACCTTGAAACACTATGTTAAGGGAAACGAACCAGTTGGCATTAATATTATTGGCTAGATCAGACAACACACTCACGCCTTGTGCATGTCCTACAACCTTTGCATTTGGAACAGGTGAATCTATTATTGTCCAATCTTGAACAACAGTCTCTCCGAACCGACCAGGACGGCCAGAGTTATTGAAAATTGTTTCTTGGTTATGATCTGGTCCACCACCCACTTGTTTCAGATACAAACGCCAATTTATCTCATTTTCACAAGTATAGGGGCATGGGCATCCAAGTGAAGCGGTAGCCATGGCTAAGATCAGAGGTGACATGGAAAGGATAGTGGCAAGGACATGGCTAGGATGGGCCATTGGCAAGGATTTGTTGGCTCTGAAGGAAAAGAGTATTTAGGTTGTTGTGTTTGTGATAGGATAGAGGAAGAGGGCTGTATTTATAGACAAGAATTGGTTCGTCGATATGATATTCAAGGACACCAGAAGGAGGTTCGTCAATTTGTTTTCATTTTTCCAACAGCTGGAGCATACATGGAACTATATATCACTTCACCAACTCTGTTTTTTGTTATTTAAGTACAAGTGGATCACAGTGTAGCCAAAAGCAAGGATACTATTCAGTTCATTGTTCAAGATGCTATAGAAGTTTTTATGCTTAGTTTTCAACTTGTCACTAGATTAGTCTATAATCTAGGCCATAGGAAGATCCATGCTCGTGGAAACCGCCTATGCCGATTCCTGAAAAATGTCTATGCCAATTTTATCAGCCTCATTCAAGTTAGAAGCTAGAATTTGGTATGAAATTTTTAAGATTTCAACATCTACCAAGGCAACATCTCTCCATCCTATAAATATTAAGGGACACAGCCGATTCGAAAACAATCTATCAATATGAAACAATCTACATTTACTCTTTTTCATGTTTGGTCTTTTGTCCAACTTTTCCAAACTCTACTTATTTGTTTATCTCTTGTTCCGACATCTACATGTGGAATCATGGGCTTGTGGATAACCTTGGGCAGCTTGATAACATTCACACCCTAGTGTGAGGTCCCTCTTAGACAAGAGCTTCGATGGTTCTTCGCTAATTTACTAGAAAACTAGTCATATGTTGGCATATAAGCACGATCAATGCCCTTTGCTAGTCTCATAAGTCTAGTTGTTCTTCGCCACATAAGTTTGATATACATACCCTTCTCGGGTGAAACTCATGAATTTCGGCTAGGCCGGCTTTTGCAAATCGGATAGTCTGGTTTCTGCTGATTAATTAATGATGTTTTTCTTGGACAATTGCTAGGTAATTTAAGATAAGTATACTGATAGTGAAAGTATCACAGCATAAGTTTCATTAGTTTCATTCCAAAGGACTGTAACTATAAAATATGATCTCATTAGTTTAGAGCCAATGATGTACGCGCTTCTTTGACTACTCATATGCTTTGTTTGCAGAGAGTGGTCAGTCGTTGCATATATTTTTCTAAGACGATCACGTTTCACGGTAGACGGTGGTGTTCTCATGTACTCCCAAACACTTGAATAAAATAAAAATAAAATTTTCATAAGGTTCAAAAAATACCTGTGGGCTGTGGAACTACTGAGCTAGAGTATGAGGTGAGCATTTCACAAATTTTGACTCGCTTAAGAATCTGCAATGGAGAACCAAAAAGATCTAGTGCATTATACTTTTCCCAATCCTCCAAAAAGCATTCTATTTTGTCTCGCGCTAATCAGTTTTAGTTTGAGTTAAAATTTTGAAGAACTTTGTGAAATCTTATTTTACTTAACTATGCTTCTCCTTGGATTTTTTTCCTATTTTTAACATTTGATTTTAAAACTCTAGAAAATGACTCTTAAAGATTATGTACTGCCGTGCCATCTCTAGAAACTAATTTCTAGAGGCAGTTGCTTACTTTGTCCCTAAAAAATCTGGATTTCTAAAGGCTAGTTAATAGAATCGGTTTTCACAACTGTTTCTAAAAATGCCTTTTAGCATCTCTATAAAGGATCTGTGTAGTCGCTGAGTTTTTGCAGCCATGCTCAGTAGATTGCTCTGCTAGTGCTAGTTGTGAAAATTGAGGGAACGAGATAACCCCTTGGGCTCTCGGTGCTTTGTATTTATACTCTGGTACAAGATTAGAGATTACAAGGGTTAACAAACCCTGGGCAGCACACCGACCTGCCACATATCTAGGCTAGATTACAACAAACCAACCTAGCCTATAACTACTGAGATATATCTAAATACATATCTTAACACCCCTCCTCAATCTTAGCCACTGACAAGGTTAAGATTGTGTCTAAATTGTTTCATCTTGGTTGCTGAGATTGCTTTTGTGAATCCATCTGCAAGCTGATCTCCAGTAGCAATGAAACAAATGTCTAACAGCCTGTTGGCCACCTGTTCCCGAACAAAGTGAAAATCAATTTCTATATGCTTCGTTCTGGTATGGAACACAGGGTTAGCCGATAGATACTTGGCTCCCAAATTGTCACACCACAGTCTCGCCATGGGTGGATGTTGGATCTTAAGTTCAGTCAGCAACTTCTTGATACACATCATCTCTGCCGCGGCATTTGCTAGCGCCTTATACTCAGCCTCTGTGCTCGACCTCGATACGGTTGCCTGCTTCCTCACTGTCCACGAAATCAAATTGTTGCCTAGGAACACTGCAAAGCCTCCCGTTAATCGACGGTCATCCACACAACCCGCCCAATCCGCATCTGAGAATGCACTAACCAGCAAGGAGCCTGAATGCTTAAAGTGTAAACCGGTACCCAAAGTACCTTTCACGTACCGAAGTATTCTTTTGACTGCACTCAAGTGTACCATGGTTGGAGCATGCAAGTATTGACACACCTTGTTGACTGAAAAGGCTATGTCCGGTCTGGTAAGTGTAAGATACTGCAGAGCTCCTACTAGACTTCGGTACCGTGTCGAATCATCTGGTCTGAGCCTAGTGCCTGAGGTAACACTGAGTTTCTCTGTTATAGACAAAGGAGTATCAACAGATTTTGACTTATCCATACCTGATCTCTTCAAGATCTCATTGGCATATCTTTCTTGAGAGAGTACTAAACCCTGCGAATTTCTCTTGACTTCAATTCCAAGGAAATAGTGTAGCTCTCCCAAATCCTTGAGTGCAAACTCATGATGCAAATCCTTCAGGAGTGCTTCGGTTGCTTCTTGAGAATTGCTTGCTACTATGATGTCATCCACATACACAAGGACAAACATTGTATATCCACCATGATTATAGTAAAATAAAGAGGTATATGCCTTGGAAGGAACAAAACCCAAGGCTTGAAGCTTCTTGCACAGCCTTGCATATCAGGCCCATGGCGCTTGTTTTAAGCCATATAGCGCCTTATCCAACTTGCACACAAAGTTTGGATGCCTTTTATCAACAAAGCCAGGAGGCTGATGCATGAAGACTTCTTCCTCTAAAACCCCATGGAGGAAGGCATTTTGGACATCAAGTTGCCGCAAAGACCAATTCTTGGACACAGCAATGGACAACATGAGGCATATTGTAGCTGCTTTAACAACTGGACTGAAGGTATCTTCATAGTCTATGCCATACCTTTGTTTGAATCCTTTTGCAACTAGTCGAGCCTTGTACCGATAAGTGGTTCCATCAGACCTGCGTTTGATCTTGTACACTCATTTGCTCCCAATGATATTTCTTCCCCGTTGTGGTGGAACAAGATGCCACGTCTTATTCTTCATCAAGGCTTGATACTCGGTGTCCATGGCAGCGACCCATTTGGGATCAGCAAGGGCTTCATCAACTGTGGACGGCTCACCTGTAGAAGGTGTAGCAGACATGCACCAGCGGACCGTACCATCGGTGTAAGTCTTGTTGCGAACGATCCCAGACTGAGCGCGAGTCGCCGGGCGCGATGGTGGAGAAGGTGCAGCAGCGGCCGTAATCGAGCCCGGCGCAGAAGATCCTGGCAGCAGATTCGCTGCCCCCACCTGACGGGCCCAGCCCGCTCGCGGGATCCGGCTGTGGCTGCGGCGCAAGAGCCGCGCTCGGGGAAGGATCGGTGGCGGCCGCAGAGGATCCCGGCGGCAGATCCTGTCCCCCGCCCAACAGCACAGGCAGATCAGGAACGGACCTGGTGCGGATGCACTACCAGCCGCAGGTGCCAGCGCCGGCAGATCCGCATGGGAGTCAGCGCCCCCGTTGTCGTGTAGCGGTGGCATAAAATGATGCCCACGTACACGCGTAGAAGCGCTGTTTCTCTTCGAATTTTCACCTGCATCTTCATCACAAGATAGAGAGCTCGAGCCCGGGTCAGCTGGTACAGGAGAAGACAAATGCTGATCATGAAGTAAGGCATCCCCAAAGCAAGTATGTGAGTCGATCAAGGATGAAGGAAGAAGGGCAATTTCAGCCCGGAGGCGCGCGCCAGCATTTGGATGGAGAAGGGCAAACGGGAAGACGGTTTCATCAAACACAACATCACGAGAGATGTAGACCCGCCCCTCTTTGGGATCCAAACACTTGAAGCCCTTGTGAGAATTGCTGTAGCCAATGAAAACACATTGTTTTGATCTAAATTGGAGCTTCTTGGAGTTACAGGGTTGGAGGTTTGGCCAAACAGCACAGCCAAAGGTGCGAAGAAAAGAGTAGTCAGGTTGTTGGCCAAACAAGCACTCATAAGGACTCTTATCATCTATGACCTTTGAGGGTAAACGATTGATGATGAACACAACAGTAGAGACGGCTTCATCCCAAAATTTGAGAGGAACCGACGCGTGAGCTAGTAATGATAGGGCCATTTCGACAATGTGTCTATGTTTGCGCTCAGCGGAGCCATTTTGTTGATGCGCATGAGGACAGGAGACATGATGGTGATCCCAACACGTTTGAAGAAAGAATTAAGAGCTTGGTACTCTCCCCCCAATCTGTTTGCATAGCTAAAATCTTGCGATCAAACTGCCTTTCAACTAAGCTTTGAAGTCACGAAAACATTGAAAAACTTCTGATTTGTGACGCAAGAGATATAACCAAGAGAATTTTGAGTAATCATCAATAAAGCTCACATAATATTTATTGCGCCCAACAGACGTTGGAGCGGGTCCCCATACATCGGAGAATATCAAATCCAAAGGTCTAGACGACTTGCTTGTTGATCTAGAGTAAGGAAGCTGATGACTTTTCCCTAGTTGACAAGCATCACACACTAATTTATTTGTGGAATCTTGGAAAAAAGGAAGCTTATGGCGACTAAGTACTTGTTGTACTACACGAGTAGAAGCATGCCCTAGTCTAGAATTCCATAGTGACGGCGACGGCTTGATGACACCAAGCACTTGTTTATTGGATGAAGAATGCAAAGGATAGAGCCCCCTCTCACACCTGCCTCTGTGCAGGGTTCTCCGCGTCTCCTGTTCCTTGATAAGGAAATAAGTAGGGTGAAACTCAAGAAAAACATTGTTATCTTTGGTAAGACGATTAACAGAAACAAGGTTTTTATGAGCTGTAGGAACATGAAGGACATTTTTGAGATGAATATCACTACTAGGGGAATGCAAAACTGTATGACCAACATGTTTAATCTCCATATCTGTCCCATTGGCGGCATGGATCTGCTCACCACCCATATAGCGGTCGCGGAAGGTCAGGCGCTCCAGATCACCTGTGATGTGATCGGTGGCTCCGGTGTCGACGTACCAATTTGTATCAACGTCGTACGAATTTGCAGCCGATGCAGCAGTCTTTTGTGGAGGCCCGGTGTAGTTGGAGTCAAAACGTTTGAAGCAGCGTACGGCGGAGTGGCCCTCCTTGCCACAAACTTGGCAGAACACGCCCTCCTCGAACGTGCTCTTGCCACGGCCACCACCATTGTTGCGGCCAAAACCGCCATGTCCACCGCCTCCACGGCCTCCTCCTCCATTGCGACCCCCGCCTTTACCGCAAGAGTTTCCACCAGATCCACCACGGCCGCCCTTCTGGGCTACGTTGACAGAAGATTGGGATCCGTCATGGCGAATCTCACGGCACTGCTCGTGACTGACGAGCTGGGCCTGCAGATCTTGGAGGGTAATCGGCTCGGTGCGGTTGGAGACGGCAGATGCCACCGAGTCGAATTCCTCGCCCACACCCATCAGGCTGTAGGCAACAAGCTCATCGTCTTCCATCTTCTTGCCTGCCGACGCCATCTCGTCGGCTAGGCCCTTCATCTTTGTGAAGTACTCCGCCACGGTGGACGACCCTTTGGTCGCCGTGGCGAGTGCCATCCGTGTGGCCATGATACGGCCACAAGATTGGGAGGCTTGAAGAGATTGGATCTTCGCCCATAGATCGGCCGCCGTAGTGGCCGACGCGACTTGGGAGAAGACATCCTTGGAGAGGGACGAGAAGAGGTAGCTGCGGACTTGGCTGTCTTTAGCAAACCACTTCTCGTGGTCCGGATTGATCTCCGGATCCGCCTTCTTGCCATTGACGTTGACTTGATCTTTCTCCAGGAACTCCGCCGGAGGTTTGGCGGTGGGCTTGGTGAAGCTACACAGCTGCGCACCCTGAAGGGTGGCGGTGACCTGGGCTAGCCACATGTTGTGGTTGCCCCGGGTCAGCTTCTCCGCTACCGGCGGCAGGAAGCCGAAGGCAAAGGCGGCGGCGGAGGCGTCGATGGTCGACATGATGATCATATTCCGTGTGGAATTTGTTAGGCTCTAGATACCATGTGAAAGTTGAGGGAACGAGATAACCCCTTGGGCTCTCGGTGCTTTGTATTTATACTCTGGTACAAGATTACAGAGATTACAAGGGTTAACAAACCCTGGGCGGCACACCGGCCTGCCACATATCTAGGCTAGATTACAGCAAACTAACCTAGCCTATAACTACCGAGATATATCTAAATACATATCTTAACACTAGTCAATTAAGAAATTAAACCTTGCAAGCACATATGCCATCAAGGGAATTTATATTATTGTGATCAAATGAGTACAACTTGACTAGTCTCAGATGTTTTGTCAAAAACAATTATTATTGATAATTTTGGTCCAAAAAGATGGCGCCTTAATGTGTCCAAGGGCACCCTGAGTCCCTGACCTTCAAATATGCTAGATCAGACGTGTCTATCTTGTTTTTTAGTCCATCTTCTTATCAATGATGTGGATGTGGATTGGTTGTTTTTGGATAGCGTTCTGCACCAACCATCCATCTCTGAAATTTTACTATTTTTTTTTTTGGAACACAGCAGGGAGTACTATGTCTAATCTGACCCCATATTTCTACCATGAATGCCTACATCCCGTCCTATTTTCCTTCTGAGATATAGTAGTATTACTCAGCTACACTTATGACAATTTTTTTACTTCATACACAGTTATTCACTTTTGATTTCACTAGATTTCTAAAAAAATCACTAGATTTCAAATAAAAAATAAAATATTCGTAAAAGGGAATGCTTTTTAATTTAACATCTCATGTTCTATGAGAGTCAATAGTCAAAGTTTTACCATTCAGACTTTGTGGATATCCAAAAAAGACTTACAATACTCTGATTGAATCGAAGGGTTAATCGTTGGTGTACGTAATGGAAAGAAGAAAAAAAAAATATTTATTTGCAGGCCAACATCCTTGTAACCAATCATAAAAAGCGGGTTTGGTTGAGCTGATCAGCTAAGAAAAATACACACGCCACAATTAGGTGTTGATGAGATAAGGAATACCATTAACTTGAAAGATTAGGTGCCCAAATCTTAGAAATTGAACGTCGCTTCCAATATTCTTTCGGCATGAGAAGATGCCGGCCAAATTGGAGCGGTCTAGACAAATCACCGCGCTGAATACAATGTCCTCTTTTTTTTTTTTTTTTGGAGAAATCTGAATACAATGTCCTGCGTCCACTGATCCTTATCCGGCCCAGTAATATAATGGCACACGAGTAGGGCGGGCTCATTTTGCAAGAATGAAGTTGGGCCTAGACGAGTTTTGGGCTGCTAGTCCGCCCGGCATCAGTTGGTCTGCCTTTGCTAGAGAAAATGTGGGCCAGCCCACCATCATCCCTGAGCGTGGTTTGAAGCCAACAAATCAATTTTTGGGCCCGAAAAAAGAGATTCTACTACTCTGAAAGCATACTAGGTAATTATTACGTCACGCTCTTCCTCTGTCCGATCGTCCTCTGTTGTCTCGCGATACTGGTGAGTTGTGTTTCTCCCTCGTTCGTCCTCCATTGAATCTCACTCGTCGCTGACTAAATCCCGGCCTAGCCGGCCACCGTGCGGTCGTCAGACTTTAGTCCCAGGCCCTAGATCCCGGCGGGTGGAGCGCTGGAGTGTTGGGACCGCGAACGCCGTAGCGGAGATAGAGTAGGCCGCGGAGATGTGAGAAGGTGCGTTGGAGGTTTCGACTGAGAGAAGGGAGATACCGTAGTGCCACCCCAGGCCGGATCCGGTTGACCGGGAACAAGGAGGTTGCTGGGACGGAGATGGGAGAGGCTCAGAGGAAGGAGTCGCCGCAGCGCCACCAAAGACCGGATCCATGCATGCAGCCTTGTTTGGTCATTGTTTTCCTCCGCGAAATCAGAGTTACTTGCGACAGTAGCTTAACTAAGAATTTACAATTGGGTTCTAAGATTTCCAATGACTAGCGTCGATATATAGTTGATAAAGTTTGTTTCAATTCACTATCCTCACCGACTACTAAATGTTCAGTAACACGATTTCCTGCTATACATAGTTATGACTTGTGATGTACTGTTACTCAGCTACTTCTGACTGATCCTTTACAATTTTCATGCACAATACAAGATGATAATGTGTTTTCTTCAAGTAGCCACAACAATAAAACTACTGCTTTCTATGAGCTTAGACACAGGCATTTGTTAGTTATGTATTTTCCAAAAAAAATGTTTATGTCTATCTTGCCTGATCTAGAGATGAACTGAATGTCACTTTCTTCTCAGTTTTTAATATTTTTTTCTGAAAATTGAATTGATCTTGAATCATACATACTTTTTTTCAGGTATGTGTCATCTAGATTCAGTGAAGCGATATCATGTCTAACATCACAAGAACAGAGTTAAAAATTCAAGATCCTATGTTGCCCATGTATAACTCAGGGACATGACAAGACCAGATCTGTTCATCTAGATCTGCATATATGTATATACCAGGTTCTTTGTGCTGGTGAAATCTATTTGTGCCTTGCTTCCATGATTCTCTCCTGGATCTGGCAATTTCGATGATTGTTGAAATCCTGCTCCTGGTGTCTCAATGGGATGTATCGATTCTGTTCCTCTAGGAGTCTGGTTTGTCTGTATTTTTGTATCAAAATTAGTTTTAGATCTATGCTTCTGTAAGACGGATGGAAACTTGGAAAGGGAAGAAAGCACTGGTTTGCTATTTTTACCTGTGATTCATCTTGTTCTTTTGTCTCTGATCTTGGCGGTAAGTTGAAGTTTGGTCTTGCCTTTGATTTTGTCTTCATCGTCTTTCCTATTGCTCTCTTTCTCCCCCTAGGGATGTGTGTTTTTCCTTGTCACGTGGGTTCCTTTCTTTCTTGGATGGCAAGATTGCTGTTGTGCATCTCTTGGCTAAGATTTCGCCATGTCACTAGCAGGTAGGAAGACAATAAAAATACAATAAATACAGGATGCCTTGAACAGTAAACACCGGCCCACTAAGCACCGGCCCAAGAAAACTGAAGAAGGTTGACAAAAAAAGAGAGAATTATGAAAATGGCCCTGAAAACGAAAGTGTTGAGAAAAATGGCCCTTTTTATTTTGAACTTTGAAAATTGGCCTCGAAATCATACTTTCTTAGGAAAATGGCCTTCTGTTATTTTAAAAAATCATATCTAGAGTTTGGCAAGTCTATTTTGAGTGAACCAAATTTTATTGTGTTCATTATGATGTCTAGTTTTTATTAAAAATATTAAACATACCGTGTTTAGTAATAAAATAATTAGTCATGATTTATGCCTTTTAGAAAGAGAAAATTCATCTCGTTCTATATAACTCAAATTGATTTGAAACTTTTAGGGTAGGCTCCGAGGCAATGTGTGTGCTATGGTAGAAATTTCATGTTCATTGAGTTTAATATGACTGAGTTATTAAGTTATTAATTCATTTATTAAGCCCTAAACAAGATAATTTAATAACTCAGTCATATTAAATCCATTGAACATGAAATTTGTACCATAGCACATACATTACATCGAGCCTACCCTAAAAGTTTTAAGTCAATTAAAGTTATACAGAACAAGATATTAATTTTTCTCTTTTTAAAAGGCATAAATCATAACTAATTATTTTATTACTAAACATGGCATGTTTAATATTTTTAATAAAAACTAAAAGATCATAATGAACACAACAAAATTTGGCTCACCCAAGATGGACGTGCCAAACTCCAGATATGATTTTTTTTCAAACTAACGGAAGGCCATTTTCCTAAATAAATTTTGATTTAGAGGCCAATTTTCAAAGTTGAAAATAAAAAGAGCCATTTTCCTCGACACTTTCGTTTCGAGGGCCATTTTTATAATTCACTCGACAAAAAAGTGGTCCACAAGATGGGTGGTCACTCCCAGAAGATGCTGGCCAATGCTACGATGTCCTGCGTCCACTGATCTCTTTCAGCCTTATCCGGCCCAGTAACATAATGACTTCTTCTTTTCGCAAGAATGAAGTTGGGCCTAGACGAGTTTTGGGCTGCTAGTCCGCCCGGCATCAGTTGGTCTGCCTTTGCTAGAGAAAATGTGGGCCAGCCCACCATCATCCCTGATCGTGGTTCGGAGCCAACAAATCGATTTTTGGGCCCGAAAAAAGAGATTCTACTACTCTCAAAGCATACTAGGTAATTATTAAGTGGGGCCAACTTGAGATCACTCCTAGCACTAATAATAACGTAAATGAAAAAAAAAAGACCCATTGTATTCGATGGGTATTCCATTCTCAAATGTGCCGATTAGTATTCTTTCTTTGCGACTCAAATGTACCGAGTAGTAGTACACTCCTACCCTGCCGCAGTACCCGTATCGTATCTTTGTTGGAGCAAAATGCAATAGGCCAATAGCTCTGCGGCTGTGGGCAGTTGTGTTGGCTTTTAAAATGGACGGGAAGCTCTCTCCCAAGTGTGGCATGGGGACGCGGCGAGGGCCCCTTTTTTGTACTACAAAGACAGAAAAAGCGCGAGATCCTTTGCAGGCCTCCCCGTCCCGTCCGATCCCTACAGGCTACTACTACAGACTCCGTGCTGGCCAATGGCCAACCACGACAGGAACACGAAGAGGCAAGTGCAACCAAATTGTCCTCCTATGGCCGTGTCGTCGGTGGTCCACCACCCATCTGTCGAACGCGGGCGGGCGGACTCCACGTTTCCACCTCCACCTTCACGGCGACCGCGAGGCTGGTTTTCTCGAGCAAGAAGTGAGGAAAATCCTCGCCGGGGCCGGGCTGCTCTGCGAGAAAATCCGAAATCTGTGTGTTTTGTAGTGGTGGCCATCTGGGATTGGCATGGAAACGGCCTTTGGCGCTGCGGATTGGGCGCCATTGGGGTTTGGGGCAGTTCACAATGATTGCGTCGACCTGTCCGATGTCTGGTTTGCGAGGAGGGTTGCAGGCTCCGGGGTGGCCGTGGCGCGCCCGCGCGCCTGGCATTACCCTCGGAACACGCGAAAAGAGATGGGGAAAAGGACGAGAAAGCAAAAGGGCGGGCAGGACGGCTGGCCTGGCCGAGCACACAGTCAGCAGGCGAAGACCCGTGGACCAAGACCCAAACCGCCTGCCTGCCCTGTGTCCGCTGTTCGTCGGCACGCGCCACGCGCGGGCTGCGTGAGTGCCGTGGCAGGACGCAGGAGGATGGAATCAAAAAAAAGAGGCAGGAGGACCCAGCCACACTGCTCCTAGTACTCTACTGTACAGTACGGAGTACTCCGTGCTGCTTCTGCTTCCGTTTTCAGTGGAGTATGACTGGAGAATAACCGGGGCATTTGGCATTATCGCATTGATAAGCAGGCAAGCCAGCAGTATTGTTTTGCGCGCCATCGCCACGTCGTCACGACTCACGAACACGAACCGCCGCCAACCACCACCGGTCCGCTCTGCGGGCACGGGCGGATATGGGTGTCCGGAGGCTCCGCCCGCCTCGTCTCGGCTGCATCGGATGCCACTCACTCTGACACAATTTATAGTACTCGCGTGCTTGGCTGCCGCAGGCACAGCAGCAGTGATGTAACCGGTCGGCCAGAGCTTGACGCGACGCCTGCAAACGCACTGCGCCGCGCCGCGCCGCCCGCCCGGCGTCCAGCAAGGAAAACGGAAAACCAGGCGAAAAGCGCTGCTGCGCGGGCTCGCGCGCGTGCTGCTGCCACTGCCAGTTCCAGTCTGCCACGGCACGCGGAGCGAACAGCGAAGCGGCGTGCAGCAGGCGCGCAGGTGAGCGGCCAGCGCCAAACCCAGGTGACGCGACGCCGCGAGCGGGGCGTGCAGCGTGCTGGCTCTGCCTGCCGCGCGGGGCCCCCGGGGAAGATCGGGTTGGCGCGGGTCGGGCAACCACCGCGGTGGGGGTGGGGGCGCGGGGCGTGCCGCGGCGCACGAGGACCGCGCGCGGTTGCGGTTGCGTCCGGCGGGGCCGACCGCGAGGCCGGACGTTTTCGCGGGCGGGCGGGCGGGCCGGCTCGTGTTCCGCTCGGTGCGGCTCTGCCGACCTGGGGAGCGCGGCACGCCACATGTGTCCTGTGCGCGCGCGGCGGTGGGCTGAGCTTTTGTGCCCCGGAGTTTTGCAGTTTGGACCTTGGACTTGCGGGTTATTATTCTTTGGCGGTTAAGGTTTTCTGCCTTTCGTTCAGGCTTTCACCTATGGAGCACGAGTGCACGACACAAGTCGAGGAATTGTGTCAACGGGCCTCCGTTCTTAAGGGCAGTCCATGGTGATTCGTTGGTCTTTCGTTAGCTTTTCGATCATGGAAACCTTCTATCACGTACTATGTATTTTTAGAAGTTTATTTATACACGAGTTTGTTTTAGGGGATTGTGTTCAATATAAGAGTCTAGGCAAGGCAGAGCAAGTCAACTAGGCAACACATCTAGTCGAGTCACATGCCAGGCTACTCTGCTCATTAACTCAAAACCATACAAGCCTTTAGTGTCATATCATGTTACATACTATTTCAATGTAAATTTTTTAGTAGCATCCCTCGTGACCAATGGTCTATTATAATCAATGTTTCCATGTTGCTTTGCTCTCCTATCTCAACAAGGCATACATTGGTCTGTTTCTTAGAAAACCACCCATCAGTTATTCTTGAATCACAATTAGGTTTCCAAAATCTCGGATAACTATACGATGTAACAAAACTATTTTCCAAAAAACTTCTTTTTTTTCATGTTTAGTGCAAGTATTACGTCCTTCCCTGCACTTTTGACGTTACTTTGCATGGCAACCGTTCCTGCATGGCTTACTAGCCATGCAACGTCCCGCCTTCCCTATCATATTTACCAATTTTACCTCGACTATGCAACATTCCTCCTTTTTCGACTAGATACCCTCTTCAAAAACACCTCTCTATCTCTATTTGCCAACATCTAACCCTCGAAGCAACACCCGCTTTATGAATTTAACTATGAATTAACTCTACCATGGACAAGACACATTGCACTACATATCTATACATCTTATATAAACAAAATCTTATATAAACAAACCCTACTATATAATTATCTCAACATGCAAGCTATCCACATAAGCAATCCACTAAATTTATAATTATATCCAACTAGCACATGTAATTATGACAGCTACCTCTTCATCCACTAACATACATATGTCATCAAACCATTCATCAAAATTTATTTTAAGATTATTTCATTTTTATAACTATAAATATAAATAGTTTATTTTTTAAAATTAACTGGAATCCCCGCAGCAACGCGCGGGGTATTCTCCTAGTTATATTAGTGGATACACATTAGATTCTTATTGATCTTTTATTTGCGAAGCTATATTCAAGTCTACTCTTAGGTTATTCTAAAGTAGTGGATACACATTGAAGCCAGATGGATATTCTAAGCTCACTCTTAGGTTTGAAGTTATACTCAAGCTCACCCTTATTAGGTTATTCTAAGCCAGTGGATGTGAATACACATCGAAGTCTATTATGATTTTATATGGTAGAGATTATGTCAAAGTCCAATCTATACGGTAGAGGACAGAGGTTATGTCAAAAAGTCTAGTTCACTCCTAGATTATTCTCTTCTCTCCCGAAACCCAAATTTTCCAACAGGTACACACGGGCACCCAACCTTGAAGCCATAAAGTTCCGAGGTGCTGGATCGCAAAAGTGCCCCTCGTCCCCATCTCCAACCCCACCCGGACCGGAAGCCGCAAGCCCAGCCAGCGGCGGAAAAACCACAAAACCACCAAGCCCCGCGCGTGAACCACCGCGAGCCCCTCCCTCCCCGCCCACCACCCCACGAAACCCAGCAGCGAGGGATCCCGCATCCGCCCTGCCCGTTTCAATTTTCATTCAAAAGGGCGTGGAGGCGCCGCCCCACCACCGCCGCCGCCACCGCCGCCACCGCCACCGACGAGGGAGGAACACACTAGGCCAGCCCCGATGTTGTCCGACCAGGAGCTGGCCCAGTACGTGGAGTCCCTGGTCCAGCACACCGCGGCGCAGGGCGGCACCGGGATTTCGGCGGACACCGTGGTGCGCCAGCTCGGCGCGCAGCTCGGCGTCGACCTCTCCCCCAAGGCCCACCTCATCCGCAGCGTCCTCGTCGCGCTCCTCGGCCCCGCCGCCGCGCCCGCGCCGCCGCCCGACCACGCCGCCTCCCGGAAGCAGGACCCTTTCGACCCCGCCAACGCCGCCGCCGGCGGGCCCGCGCCGAGGCTCCGGCGCAGCAGCTGCCCTTCTCCACCACCTCCACCGCCGCGTCGTCGGCCCCGCCGTGCCCCACTTCTTCCCGCAGCAGCAGCAGCACCAGCACCACCAGATGCAGTCCTTCCTCTCCGCCCAGCAGCAGTACCAGCAGCAGCACCACCAGCAGCGCGGCGGCGGGGGGCCTTCCTCGCCGTACGACGTCGCGGCGGCGTACCGCTACGGGCACCAGCCCTTCGCGCAGGCCGACCCGGCGCAGCTGCAGAGGCTTGTCCAGCTCCAGCAACAACAGCAGCAGCAGCAGCAGCTGGCCGCCGCGGCGAGAGCGGCGGCGGCTGCAACGGCACCCGCTCCGGCGGAGAGCCCCCGTGCGGCGCCGGCGCCGGCACCGGCGAAGGCCGGCTCCAAGAAGGACAAGGACAAGGACAGGTCACACTTCCTGCACTCGTAGTTCCTCTTCATTTCTCCCCTTCGAGCTAGGGTTTCGACTATCCAGTAGATGCTACTCCGTAGATGCGCTAGATGCGAGTGTCACGTGCGATTGCATTTTGTTAGGTAGAGTAGCTTCTACGCGAAGCGAAGCTCCTAAACCTCTAGGATTGAAAAATTTCCCCTTTCCAGATTTGTTTGGTGATTTGAATGAAGTGGGATTAACCGGAAAAGCCTGCATGTTTTTTTTTTCTTGGTGGGCACACGGTTTGTGGTGGTACGGATTTGGGCATTGATTGTTTCTGGTGGACAGAGATATTTTATATCAGGATAAGAATATGATTAGTGGGGTTGGGTGAAGTGCAAGGAACTTGTTTTCAAGCGCTCCAGTTGGTTCATTTGAGGAATTTTGTGGTGCCATTTCTACTTGCACTAGAAATTAAATGCCCCTTGGTTCCAAGCTTAGGGGAGGCAATCGTCTTGGGGAGTGTACCTCTTTTTTTTTTTTTTTTTTTTTTTTTTTTTTTTTTTTGACAACAGGAGTACCTCTGAAAAGCTTTGAATGCTCCCGTAGTCATGTCAACCATTCATCATGCAGAATTAAATCCCCCTCAGGTCATTAATGTAGTAATGGATTCCCTGAACCCCATCAAAATGTTTGTTTTTGAAGCAAGCGGCTTCAAACAAACAAGCTTATCCATAATTGCCAATTGGACTTGCAGAGTGGGCTCTACGCATAGGTACAACTAGCTCGAACTAGAAAGGAGCCTTTCTGTTTGCTACTAGTATGTTGATTCGCTTGAAAGGAATTTATGGCACTTTATATGTACTAAATCTGTACTGCTATTCTGCAAAGCTGTCTGCATGTGACAATGTTCTTGATATAAATCTCATCCCTATCCACTCTCTTCGAACAAGATATGGATATGCCCCCTATTCTCAATTGTCACAGTCTGCTGTCATATGCTGATGTTGAGCCTGTTCACTGAACTCACTGTTCTTTTTGTGTCAATGTAGCAGTGCTAGTGCTGGAGCAAAAAGAAAAGGTGGTCCTGGAGGGCTAAACAAAGTTTGTGGTGTGTCTCCAGAGCTGCAAGCTATCGTTGGTGAACCAGCCATGGCTAGAACTGAGGTCCAATCTTTGTAACGCCTTGTATATGTTTACATCATGGCAGAAAACCTGACATTGTTAATCAATGCAGATTGTCAAGCAGCTTTGGGCATACATTAGGAGGAACAATTTACAGGATCCTAACAATAAGAGAAAGATTATATGCAATGATGAGCTCAGATTAGTTTTTGAGACTGATAGCACAGACATGTTCCAGATGAATAAGCTGCTATCTAAGCATATACGTCCTCTGGAAAGTAAAAGTAGGCGTTTCTCCTGACACACTACATCTATTTTTTTAACAAAACAATCATATCTTGTTTACTGAACATGTGGTCCAAATTCTTGCAGATGATTCAAAACGAGAAGCAAAGAAATTGAAGCCAGAGGAGGGTGAACCAATTTCTTCGGTTGAAACTGATGTTGACCAACTTCCCCTTGCGGTTTCTGATGCTCTTGCTGCCTTTTTGGGTACGGGAGAAAGAGAAATGGTTCATTCTGAGGCTGCCAAGCGTGTCTGGGATCACATTAAAAGCAATAATTTAGAGGTTTGGATGATTACTATCAGAACTGTTATGTGCTACTGTTCCTTTTTGAAATGTTTGGTCCAATGTTAAGTATTAAATTCCTATTGGGCTTTGCAAGTAATTTTGTCCAACCTTGGGAAACTACAGAAGATCAAACAAAATGTCTATCTCTGTTTTATTATAGTACCAGAATAGCTGTGTAGAAAAAAAAGGGCATAATGTTTGATTTCAGAAAGTTGGATTACTATTTCATTTGGGACGAAAATGTAAATGCATCAACATTGGTAACATGTAACTGCATTCTTTATGCTTTAAACTGATGTCATACATGAAAACTTGTGTAATTCATAACAGTTTTTGTTAGTTGAACCGTTGGACACCCTGCTTGGTCAATATCTGTTTTTTCTTACTTGGTAGCTCTCTCGCTTTCTATTTTATTTCAGATTTTAGTTTGGTTGGTGGCATGGTAGTTGCTGGTTGATCAACTAGATGCGTACAGTGGTTGTTTCTAGATACATGTTACTGAGTGTATATATTTAACATGTGGTTTAAGGTTTGAACTTGAAGTATTAAATGGAGTCAGTGTACTTTTAAATATACTATAACACCATGATGGTATTAATAGGAATCATTATTTTTTGCAAGTTGTTTTTTGCCTACCCTTTTGACCTATGACAAGAGTGAAGCATAAGCAAAGCAAAGCATGTTCCATATAAACCCATCTTTTCCTTTGGCGTTTTCATACGTAAATTACCAGTAATGATTATGCCACCTAACATTTCAGCAATGATAAATCTGAACGTAAGCAATATGTGACTTATATTATTGTCTACCGTACTGCAGAAATCTACTTTTGTCTATGGTGTAGTTTAATACATCTTCCCTTCTATTTTTGCCTGCCCTATCTGTTTTCCTTTTTTAGTTTGCTGCCATGTGAATTGCCTCTGTTTATATTTGTGGTTCGCTTCATTAGTTAACTATTTTTCTGGGGTGTGTTTTCTGTAAAAACAGATTATAGATCCTTGTACAACCATCTGGTGTCTGCATAAGTGCAAACAGGTTTGTAGTCTGATTGGTTTTCTTCTCTTGTTATGGTTCCAGGATCCGGAGAATCCTACAGTGATACTATGCGACTCGAAACTTAAACAACTCTTTGGATGTGAAAGTCTTAGTGCTCATGGTGTCTCAGAGTTGCTTTCAGACCACCTTTACAAGCAATCTACCAAAATCTGACTGGTTAGTTATCAGACTCTCTTAATAGCATGCTTATGTAATATTAAATCAAATATGTTTTCCTACCCAACTTGTTTGAGAACATCCATCCTCTTTCTGTTGTTTGCTTTTGTGTCCTGGTTTGCCCCCTTTTAAATATGTTGCACTAGTAAATCAAACTGGTACTGTAAAGTTCTGACTTAACAAAATTTATTAATTTTATTTTCACTTTATAGATTTCTTACATTAAGCAGTTACGATGTCATATAATAATGCAGGAATATGCTGTTGGCTGCAGGTGATACATTTTCTGGACTCAGTTGGGCTAACATTCTGGTAGTAGGCACTGATGAAAGGAAAAGGATTCCGCTCAAAGTGTTAATCTTCAATATTGGTCAAGGCTGATTTACAGTAGCAAGGAAAAGGAATGGCAGTTGTTGCATATTATCTAGTCAGACATAGTAGTCCATCTGACTTTCTAGTTTGTTAAATAGGGAGCAGCTTGGTTGCGAAGTTAAAAGGACAGCGAGAGCTGATGTACTTTGCCTGATGTAAATTCAGCAACCGTAGGTGCGTTTTCTGGTAAGGAGTCGCTTTCTCGTTAGCTAACCTGGAAGCCTCTTACATTGCTAGTGTCCTAAGTTGACTCGAGACATGTGTACCCCGCCAATGTTATGTTGTAGGTGATACCTAACTTATACAGTTTAGATCGTTATCCTGAATGTTCATCTTTTTCTTCAACCTTGTGTCATCATATCCATCTTATGGACAGTAGTTGCTTACAACAAACAACTACTGTGCATCGTGGCTGGCGATGTTCCAGAATTTGGTGTTTCTGTTTCTGCAATGATGCAGACCATTTACAAGATCCTGTGACTGTACAACGCTAGATGTTGCTTGTTTCTTGTTCTCCTGGTGATGAACCTACAAGTTCTGGAACAGTGTGTAGAACAGTATCATGACCAGGAGGCCGATGACGACGCAGAAAACGATTGTGCTCCGCTTCTTCTCGTCAAGGGTACCGTCTGGCAGTAACTTGTGCACGATGGTCAAAATTACTGCGTCTAGATTCTGCAGTCACAAGTGATAAAATTAAAAGCTGTTTAGCCTTTCGGAAACAGGGTTGTCATTGCTGCTCCCTCAGTCCAAAAATAGTTGGCACTTTAGTTATGGATCTGGACAGACATTTGTTCAGATTCATAATAGCTAAACTATCAACTATTTTAGGACAGATGGAGTACGTCAGTAGTAACTTTGTTTCAGAATCTGTTTGTCAGGCATCTTTGGCCATCATGCTTGCCTGCTGGATGGTCTCAAGAATCCTCTGAAGCACTGGCACGCAGGTCTTGTTCACTTGGCTGCAACAACAGGAAAACAAGGCGATTCAGTCGATTCCTTGACCCTACAACTACCCTAATCCTTAGATTGACATTGCTGCATATCCAAGTATGCGAAACATGGTCTTTACGGGGAAAAAATAGACGGTAAATCACCAAACAAAATCTACCCAGAGTTTCAGTAAAACCAGATGGTAGAACTGTTACCTGATGAGCAGGAGGCCCCTGTAGACGTGGCTAGTGGAGACGTTGCAGTCGAGATCCCAAGGCAGCTTCTTCCCCTTCCATTCTGCAGAGCAAATGGTTCAGTTTCCTCATCCATGCTGTCATGCTGAAAGTCTGAAACTGAGAACGGACCAAAGAAGTGTTGTTTTGACTGACCTAGAGACCATTTTACGCCCAAGTCGAAGCCAGCTTCGTCCGGCGACGGTTTGAGCACGAACGACACATGGTGCCGGACCATCAGCGCGTGGAGAAGCAGGAACATGTCCTGCAACAACGTCGTCATGGCCGGGTCAAAAAATGCAGGATTGCAGGCATGTTGTATCGTTCAGGTTCAGTGCCTGTACGATCTCAGCTCGTTTTACCTTGCCCAGCTGCGGAACATCGACGGACCGGAGGTTGCCGAAGAAGTAGAGGCACTCGTCGCCGAGCAGGTCCAGGAGCTCCCGGACGCTCCGGTTCTGGATGGCCGAGTTGAGCTTCACCATCCTCATCACGGTCCGGAGCCCGTCCCCGCCGTCGCCGAACAGACCTTGGGTCCGGAACTTCCCGGCGTCTCGTCCTCCTCGACCCGTCTTGATGACACGCCCCGCCGCCGCCGGCATCATCCTGCCATCGCCATGTCTTGGGATGGCTTTGGGATGGTGCGGACGGTGGTGAAGCGATGGGAGAGGAGGACGAAGACGCGGCAGGGTTGATGGGTCCATGGAGATGGAGATGGAGACCGGTGAACTCAGACAGGTGTCGTCTGAATGCGAAATGGACCTGCTGCAGGCCGGCGTCTTATATGTGCCCGAGAATGTTTGAGCTTGGAGTTTCGTGGAGCAGGCGATGCATGTCCGGCTCGCAAGGAAAGGATTGTTATGTATGAGAGGAGAGAATAAGCCATGCAAGGAGGGACATGCTCTGACGTGTAACATGCCACACGGCTAGAAGCTAGGTTGGGTAATTGGGTTTGCCAAGGAAAGTAAGGAAGGATACTTCTTCCAAACTTGGGTTAGGGTCCATGCCTCCCTATAACCGGTACTAGGGTACCCTACATGGCTACATCAAAGCTCTTATTCACGGAGTCGTTTTGAGAGCTTCTGGCAGTTTTTGTGCTTCCACCTTAAGGTCGCTTCACACTAATATATGCACCCCAATATATTGGTTAGTTTTGTGGAAACCTTCAAATATTCCCTTTCTACTTTACAAAGTTCAGCTCCAATTGGGCCTTTTTGTGCTTGGTCTAACTCACCTTGGGCCTTAGGGGCTGTTGGCCCACACTAAGTTGGACTCAAATGGCTGAGGTGACAATGAAATGTTGTAGATCTCCTAAGTTGAGAAATTTGCATACCAAATTCATCAAATTTCTGGCCCATAGAAATCCGCTTTTATTGTGGGACTTTGGGCCGGATCCAGTTCATCTTTCTCACTGGATCATCCTAAGTCCATGCCCATGTGTACGTACTACCATTATTTAGTTGCTAAAAAAATGTGTACGTACCATTTTCCAAGATTGTCCCATTGGCCTCAAATTTCATGTCATTTTTCAAATACATTCCAAAATATCAAATAGGTGGAATTATTTCAAGAGGCAAGTGGCATGTTAGTTTATGAATATGGTCAACAATGCCACCAAAATGAGTTGTAAAGTACCCCCTCCGTCCCGATATATAGCACATTGTTGCTATTTTGGGACAAAATAATGGAGAGAATAATAGACACATGTACCTCTTATTTACCTTCTTTATATATTAAAATTTGACTTAATTTCCATAATTAAAGTATAAACTCTCAACCTTTTTATACAAAATAGGCAAGGAAATGAATTACTTTCTATATAGAAAATAATCATGTTCTTTTATTTAAGTAAATATTATCTTCTTGTTCTGCGGATGTACTATATTTCAGAAAAAAATTCAAAAGCCACAATGTCCTATATTACGGGACGGAGGGAGTATATGCATAAGCAACATGGTTATACAACCAAAAAACAAAGGGGCTTAGGTATCCTAAATCTGCAGCTGCAAAATGATGCATTACTGATGAAGCATCTCAACAAATTATATAACAAGGAGGACATACCATGGGTTCAGCTAATCTGGTTCAAGTACTACAATAGCAAAGTCCCCCATACATCAAGAGAGGTTGGTTCCTTCTGGTGGAAGGATGTGATGAGGCTGAATGTGCTTTTCAGACAGATAACAAGATGTCAAGTAGGGGATGGAAGCTCAATCTGTTTCTGGGATGACATATGGACCGAAACCTTCCTTTCACATAGATATCCAACCCTGGCATCCTATGTTAGAAAAGATGGAATATCTGTACAGGAAGTCATGCAAGCAGAAGATCTTGATACACTGCTTATGTTGCCTCTATCTGAAGAGGCTTTAGTGGAGCTAGAATCCTTACAGTTGCAGGGCATGGAATACAATGAGGATGAAAAGGACAAATGGATCACAGTTTGGGGGTTCCAAATACACATCAAAAAGATATTGTACTCATGTGTTCAGCTCTATTGAGGCACACCCAATCTTCAGAATTGTTTGGAAATCCAAATGCACACCAACGGTAAAGTACTTCATCTGGCTCATCTTGGTTGACAGATTAAACACCAAAACTGTGCTGCAAAGAAGGAACATGAACGTGTTATGTGTAACTTGCATGCTCAGGAAACCATAGAACACTTGTTTTTTTACTGTCCCTTTGCCCAACAGTGTTGGAGCAGGTTGGGGGTCACTTGGGATGCTGCCTTGCAGCTGCATGACAGGTTGATTCAAGCAAGGGCAAATCATGCAATCCCTTGCTTCACTAAAGCAACAATCCTAATTGGTGTCAAAAAATAGTATGTAGGTGTGTCTCAGTTGTGATAAAACTGTGCCTAATTGGTATGCAGTATGGACAAGCAAGAAATATTGTATGTGTGTGAACTTGGCGTATTACATATCACAAATTTGATATGTGATGAACTTCGTGTGGTAGTGCTACTAAGAGTGTTCATATGTGCGTACGTGCTCTTGCGTGTGCGTCCTAGGGATAGATCCCAACAAACCTAGATCAGAACTAGCTTACGCTCTCCTACCATCTCTCTCTCTCTCTGTGTAAGAACTTGACTTGAGCATTCTAACATGAAAAACATTTTCCTATATCATTTGGTTGGATTCTTTGTATTGTAGTTTGCCCACAGGGATCAAGTCATCGACTTGGCACTTGTGATCACATTTTTCTAGATTTATACTAGAATTTACCGACGCTATACTTTCAATGGTAAGCGATGTTTTTATAGACAACAAAACGTCGTGGTGACTTTGTAAATTTTGAAATCTGCTGGCTTAGTGCTTCGGAGGTGCTAATATGGGTAGAGTTTGTGTATGCGTATTCATAGGGGTGAGTGTGCGTACATGTTAGGTGCCTACGTTGTGCTGTGTAATTCTCAAAAAATGAAGAAATTGCTATGAGACATAGGTCTCAAAGGTCTAAAAGGATAAACCGTGTCTTAGTGCTAAACTACCGAAGTCCCACACATTGTCCCAAAGATCAATCCACTAACCATTGTCGCAAGAAGGTTGTTTCGTGCTCTTTGTTTCGCATATATAGATCATCTAATTTTGAAGCTTAGGAGGACACACGATTTCCAAAAGATATGTTGCTACTACTCGTGTCGTTTGGGATATTGGACCAGCAATTCGTGCCAAGGATGGTATCCACCAGGAGATATGTGGCCTCATGGGTAAGACCAAGCTAGAAGAGGAGCTTGCAAGCTCTCATCATCACCGCATCATGCAGTTTTTGTCTAGGAGCACTAGCAATTATGGTGGGATAGGGTTAGTGGAACGACATGCGCAGGCCATTGTAATAGTTCTACTCTTCATCCTGTATCTCTTTCTTCCTTCTCTATTTTCTCCATATCCAATTGGGATCATCAACATGGTGGAAATGCTGCCCCCAATAATAACAATGGAAGGGCGTAATTGCATCCTTGTAACAATATCCTCATATGTATTGTTCATTTAAAAGTACTATTTTCAAAATAAGCAAACTAAGTTGCACAAAAATCCTATCATTATTAGTGCTTGCCAGTTAGACCATACTTCAGGCAGTCTAACCAAGGGTCTCCTTTGGCCACATTACTATAGTCTAACTCAAATCAAAGTTGAACAGGTCAGCATATCCATGTTAGCGCCTTCAAATTAGAAAGTTAAGACCATGTATCACCCTACTCAGATGCCTGGATCACACAGATGACCTATCTCAAAATTTCTTAGCTTGCACATATCTATCCCAAGCAGGTTGTCTATCAGCCGAAATCACTTAACTCTCACTTCCCTCTTTTAATAACCCCTTCATGTTAGAACAAGAGGTTGATGAAGAAGAAGAGAGATTTTTACCCACACTCTACCCCACCCTAACCTCTCGTTGAAGTTCACTAGAGAGCTTAGCGAAGGATATTTTACAAAAGCCTTATGCAACCTTTTCATTACCACAGGTTGAGGTTGAAGATACAAGAGTTTCTTTGTTTTCTACTGTTTCTCCCTATTTTATTCAAGTTGCAAGAGACAGGTACAAGAGAATGTTCATCAATGATCCTCTTACGCCATAATAGGGTCATAGCTTGAGGTAACCATCCTCATTGAAAGTATGCTCATCCCCAATCCTGCTCCTATACGATTTGAAGCACTACTAGTGGTACCTATGCCCTTGGCATTTATGTTTATAGCTAGCGATGACCAAAGTAGCACTAGGGTTTCAAGAGTACATGGTCCGTGCCCTCTAATATAAAGGATGTACACCCGATGTGTAGATGGCTTAATCAAAAGGGGTTTTTGCTCTACTGCCCATATTCTGGAGCCTAATAACTCGTTTGCCCTCGTTTTTTGCGTTTTGCTCATTTGCCCCTGTTTTTTGAAAATGAAACCTCCGTTTGCCCCTGTTTTCACCTTCCGTCAGGTGGTAAAACATTTAGGCCGAAAAAAAGTTTGAGAAATAAGAAAAAAAAGAAAGAAGACCACAGTACCCCTTATCCATTCTATCCCCCGTCCCTGTCTCTGGTTCGCGACTCCTCCCGTCGCTCTCGTCTGGAGGACCGACTGCGCTAGGGTTCCGGCGCAGGCAGGCAGGCTCTGCGTGGGAGGCAGGCTGGCGACTCGACGCGGCCTCGCGCGGGCGCATGCGCGGCCTCGCCTGGGCGGCCGGAGCGGCCTCGCGTGGGCGGTCGACGCGGCCTCGCGCGTCTGGTCCGCGGCCGGCGCGGCCTCGCGCGTCCGGTCCGCGGCCAGCGCGGCCTCGCGCCCTCGTTCTCGGCGTGGAGGAGCGCCGCCTCGCGGGTGGGAGCTGGCCTCCACTGCCGGGCCGGCCTAGCGCGGCTGGCTGGGCGGGCTCGGCGCTCCTCCCCGCTCGCAGCAGCGGCTCCAGTGGCTGCGCATCTCTTCTAATGACGGGCGTGACTAGCGGCGGGCGGGTGAGCCGGCTAGCATTGAATCGTGCGGTAAGGAAATTTCTTCCCTGTAGCATATGTGCGTAGTTCATGGTTCTTTAGTTAGGATAGGATTGGTAAACTTATGAACATGCTATGATTTGTAGGCCAAATGAAAAGCAAATTAAACTTGTTATTTTGGTCCGTGCACATTGGAGCTTGCGATGGGGTCCTAAGACATATAGGAGGAGGGAAAGTTTGAGTACATTTGTTGACGGTGCTAGGCTGTAGTGTGTCAGCTAGTTAATTTCATTGCTTTGAAAGTTTTGTATGGGGGTCAAAGCAATATATGTCGTTGTGGCGGGCCTTTGGAGCATGATTCTATTGAGATTGTGACGATGAACAGGCATGCGAGTGGTTTGAGCTCAACAAAGACAAGGGGAAGTCCATATTGTTGGTCAAGTCAATGACTTTGAAGGGCCATTGCGTTCTCACCGACCAAGCGCAGGCTTCACCCTTACCGTCCGGAACTTGCCGAGTCGAACCTATTGACTTGGATCCTTTCATACATGCGAACAACCACATCCCACTCGGCATAAAGATGAGCCTGCCAAGGAAGACAAGAAGGTGCACAAAACTCTCTCGATGATGTACGAGTGATAGCAAATATGACTCGATAAGGCTGCATCTTCGACTCGAATTAGATGTGTTTTCGACTCTGATTGCTCTGACTTTGAGTATGATCCTAGTCAAGAAATATTTGGTGACGATGACAATGTTGCTGATCCTAGTTTTTCTTATGATGTTGATGCTCCATGTGTTGATGTTGGTTGTTTGTTTGGTGATGTGGATCAGTGCAAGTCGGAGTTGACCCAACATACAATCTTAAACGACTATGCTTTCCAAACTGTGAAGAAAGATAAAGAACGATTTCGAGCTAAGTGCTTGAGGGCTGAAGAATCAAGCTGTGAGTGGGGTATTTTTGCTAATACTAGTAAGGCTGGGAAGTATCAGGGCTGCAAGGTAATACAATATCTTAAGGGATGAGCCAACATTGTGTGCTAAGGAGTTGCAGAAGAGGCTGAAGAAGAAGTATGGTTTTGAGGTTCCTTACCACAGGGTGCACAGGGGTAAGGATAAGGCTCGGATATGATTTTTGGTAAGTGGGATGACAGAGTTATGACTTGTCGCCCACATATAGAGCCGAGCTATTGAAATCGGCTCCGGAAGCATTGTTGAACTGGATATTGAAGTTCATCAAGGGAAGGTCTGTTTTAGGAGATTCTTTATGGCCCTCAAACCATGCATTGATGGTTTCCTTGAAGGATGCGAGACCCTACATTGATATGGATGCTACCCACCCGGGAAGGTCTAGGGGTCGGTTGACAAATGGCTTGTTCTTTGTAGATGCAAATAATAGCCTTTTTCCAAAGTGGCATATGGTGTAATTGAAACTGAATCTAGTGAAAGCTTTGGACATGGTTCATCCCGAACTTGAAGGCTGCTATTGGTACACCTATAGGTTTGGCTATCGGCATAGATGCATGCAAAGGACTAGCAGAGGCTATGAAGGATGTGTATCCTGGTGTAGAACATAGATAATGTATGAGGCATCTGTGGAAGAATTTCAAGAAGCATTACTCGGTGATGTGTTCAATTATAACATGTGGCCGGCCGCCAAGGCTTGCACACACGAGAAGTATGATTGGCACATGGCAAGAATCGGTGAAAAGAGCCTGCGCAATTGCTTACTTGGATGAAAATCATCCACACAGCTGGAGTATAAGCAAATTCAATGATATCGCAAGGTGGACTACATCAATAATAACATCTCTGAATCTTTCAACAAGCTTGGGTGAGACATTGCAAAGACTTGCAGATTCTGGAGATGCATGATATGATAAGGCAGATGATCATATCCAAATTTGAAGCTTGTAGAAAAATTGCTATATGTCATTGGAGGGCAACATAATGCCTGATATAACAAAGGATCTAATTGCTGAAAGCAAAGCCATCAAGGGCTATGAGGTTTTGAAGTGTGGCAACAATGCAGCTGAAGTGACTGCACCTACATCATCAGGGTATGCTTACAGATACGTAGTTAATTTGGAGCAAAAGACATGCACTTGTAGGTTGTGGCAAGTGAGTGGAAAGCCATGTAAACATGCTTTATCATTCATAGCAAAGCTTAGTAGAGATGTGCCAATGGATGAATTTGTCCATGAATACTTCTCTATTGAAAGGTATAGGAAGACATACTACGGTGTGTTCGGTCCAATGACATCAAAACATTTCGGCCACGTGTTAATCTTAATTACAAAATCCATAAGCCTAAGTTGAGAAGAAAGCTGGCCGGGCCAAGGAAAACTAGGATTAAGGCATCGGATGAACCTGGTGCTAGGAAAAGAAGGAGGTGCTCGAATGTGGTGAAGAAGGACATACAACAAAGAAGTGCCAAGGAGGGCCGATTGCCGGGGAGAAAAAGATGAAAGCAACACATGAAAATGCATCGGGTGGAGAGCAATGACCCTCCTACTATTGGTTCATCCAAGTAAGTCATCCCATGTAAACTTGTTTACTAATTTCTCATTAATTTGAACATAGAACCTAATGCATTTATTCTACCTCCAAACAAGTGATGCTTTTAAGTAATATTGGAGGAGGACCACAAATTGGGACTAGTGGAGGTACAAGTTCAACACCTACTGCAACAGTCAAGTATGTCACTTTTTCACTTTACCTTGAATATATTCATGCTCACACTAAATTTGTCACTTCACTTTACGATGCATGTTCCCTACTTTTTTTGAAGTGATGATGCCACTCATCTTTGGAGGAGGAAGACCACCAAGCTGGAAGGGGAGAGGTAGAGGCGGAGGCGGAGGAACGGGAAGAGGAAGGGGAAGAGAAAGAGCAGGCCAAAGGCGAGAGGAGGAAGAGCGAGGCCAAGGCGGAGGAGGAAGGCTTGCTGCATTGCTCAATGTCTACCCTTGACCACCGTTTGGGATATGTAATAATTAGTGAATGGTTGCTTTTGTATATCTTTGGAGATGCACATTATTTTCATATGCTTAGTTGTGATCGAGACTTCAAAACTTAGTTGTGAACCCTTCAATTAATTGTAATCGAGACGTGTGTGCAACTATTATGCTTATATTCTGGACATATGTGTGCACATATTATTCTAGACGTGTGTGCAACTATTATGCTTATATTCTGGACATATGTGTGCACATATTATTCTAGACATGTGTGCAACTATTATGCTTATATGTGCGGAAATATTATGCTTATATATTGTGCAAATATTATGTGTATATATTCTGCAAATATTATGTGTATATATTGTGCAAATATATTGGCCTATATTGTGCAAATATTATGCTGAATTTATAAGTGTAAAGCAAATCTGTCAAAAAAAGGGGCAAACGAGCAATTAACACTACTATTCAAGTTGAGGGTATTTCGGTCTTTTTACCCGTGACTTAACGGTGTTAAGTCCACTTCACGGATTAGGGGCAAGCAGCGGCTTCGTTTTCAAAAAACAGGGGCAAACGAGCAAAACGCAAAAAACGGGGGCAAACGAGTTATTGAGCTCCAGAATAGGGGCAACAGCGCAAAAGACCCTAATCAAAACTGTGGCCCAATTCAAATAGTGAACCATGCGGTGACGAGACTTTAACATAGGTGTATATTTTTTTTTTGAAGAAACAGGAGGGGCAGAAGAGCCCCTACGGAAAATTTATTAATAAAAAAACAACCCGGAGGTTGCAAAAAAAGTACAAGGTTCAACAAAAAAACAAAAAAGAAAACAAAAGAAGAGAAAACTGAAAGAAACAGGTAGGCCAAGCAAAAGCTTGAGACGGAACAGATACAGGGACAGGGGAGCTTGTGTCCATTCAGGACACAAAGAAGGAAACAAAAATATTAAAGCAATTACACAAGTTGCTCTAGCCATATCTGAATTCCTGGGAAGTATTTTTTCTTTGCTCTCCATAAGAGTTGCTTGAAGAAGATCTTGAAGCTTTGCAAACACTGAAAACAATCCACTGAAGCACCTCTGAAAATAGAGTCATTTCTAGCAAGCCAGATGCTCCAACACATGAGGATTATGATTTCCATATAAAAGGCGACATTGCGCTGAGCCTTGAAACTTTGTAATCTCTGAAAGGCATCAGGTTGACTGATGACTACTAGACCAAGTAAACTCCAACAATTTTTAGCAAAGCTGCACTCCAAGAAGAGATGGTCGACTGTTTCTTCACATTGGAGGGAGCAGAGAACACAGTTTCTAGATGGAATTGGCATATGTCTTCTCCCAAGCAAATTTCTAGTGCTAAGCCTATCTCTGATGAGAAGCCAAAAAAAGACTTTATGTTTGGGCTGACAGGAAGATTTCCATAACCATTTGAAGACGGGATGGGATTGAGTATGCCCAAGTAAGTGAGTGTAAGCTCTTTTTGAAGAGAAAGATGCATTCCCCCAGATGTAGGTCCACACATCAGGATTCAGAGTATGCTGCTGCTGTTGCTGTTGAAGGAGGCTGGAGAATAAATTTAGTTGCTGAAAAGCTTCAGTAGAGAGGGGCAACATGAAGAGACTGAGATGATCATTGACAGAAATAGCACACTGCAGAGAGATATTGGGCTTCTTTGCAAAGGAGAACAGTTCAGGGAAAGCCAATTTGAGAGGCTGTCCATTCCAGCCATCATCCCATAAAAAACAGGAGTTACCATTGCTGGGAATAACAGATGCCATACCTTTAAATTTATGCAGCAATTTGAGGAGGTCCCTCCACCAAAAGGACCCCTTCTTGGTATGATTAACATAGGTGTATATTAAGTCCCTAGGATAAGGATGCGACAGTCCTACTGGCCCCTAGTTGACTCTTTGAATCTACCATGAGCTCAGGGGCCACATCCATCAGGTGCGGTCATGCACACCCACTTGTAGGAAAGGGATGGCTCGGCAACCCATAGAGATGGACCTTCCCCGAGGGAGTCCTTAGTATGAGAGTGATGAGCTGGAGATGGCAAGCATAGCTAACACTTGGGGCACAAGTGTCGGCCGACACATGTGGATTCCTAGCCTTAGGGGAGCACCGATCGAGCCATAACCATTACAACCATCCTATTTTTTGCTACTACAGATTCGACATTCACTACCACTACCATCAGTACCAGATTTTAGTGAACCGGCGGTGAAGCCTCTTCAGCGGCGGTTCTGAGTTTCAAACCAGATAATGATTAGGGGTAGTCAAGAACTAGGAGTGAGTGGACTTCGACATATCATTGTCGGTTCATAGCTAAGAACCAACCGCGATATAATGCTATCACTGTCGGTTTGTGGCTTCACCCAACACTGATAAGCTGAGTACAAAAAGTTGACGTCATCTCCTTCCTCCCCTCTCCCATTGCAAGCACACCTATCTAGGAGGCGTGGCCACTCTTCCGCGTTGATTCCATTATTGCAACCGCTCTTCTCCATGAAGCTCTTGAATTCTAAAGCATGAGCATGAGCTTCTTACTTAAAGCCATCCCGAGCCAAAGCCCGTTACTAAGGGTGTGTTTGGTTGCCTGGTCATTCTCGAACCAGACCTGCCAGATACAAGCTCCACGCGTTTGGTTTCTCTTCGACTCCCTCAGCCAAACAAAAGCCAAAACGAGCCTGCATGTATGCATACGAGAACCAAACAATGAGCCGACAGAGCCTGCATGAGAGCTAGACTATGGCCAACAGCTTACCAAACACGTGCGCCCTCAGAGTCATAGCATTGCATAGTTATCATTAGCATTTAGCCCTCAAATTTTCAATGATAGGCGGATAAGGGACGGGCCATTACTTATTCTATCGGACGTGAACTCTTTCTACGAATATTCGTATTCACATTTAGCGAGTATACTACGAAAATTATGAAAAGAAAACTATATCTCGTACGTAAGTGACCATTTCCAGTTCCCACCCCTACCAGCGTGCCGCTGCCGGAGTGCCGGACCCGGACGGCGGACGCCACCTCGGCGTCCTGGAATTCCGTGCCATCTACTGTTCCGGAAGGACGCAAGTGGGGCCCACCTCCACCGCCCAAGATCTGGCGCCACATCAGCGTTGCTGGCGGCTACGGCTCCCATGAAAGCGACTCCTGGATCTCTGCGGCAGCCCGGTCCATGGCCAACCCTGTTGCCTCCTTGCCTTGCCGTGGTCTTGCCAACGCCACGCTCACGCAGGCAATGGAGTACGCATCGCGACGACTGGCTCCCTGAAGGAACACAAAGCATACGACGACGACTCCATGGCTGGCATGGCAGGTCGGATCCGTGGCCGGCGTGGCGACGATGGCGATGGGGCCCGTCCTGGTCAGCGTCAGCACCGGCACCGCCCGGCCGGCCACGCCTGATTCGCAGCGATTTGGCACCGAACTCGATCAGAGCCAACAGGGCATGCTGGAGCTGGACGGTAGGTCTGGACTCTGTCCCGTGCTTTTAGCATTCTTGTTTCGGCGCAGCAATGCTGACCGTCCATGTAGGGCAGTGCGTCCTTGACGCCTCCTGATTGGAGTACGTAGTGCGTGCGTCGTTCCAAACTCGCCGTAAAAAGCTGTCTCTAGGCACATCGATTAGCACATTGACACTCTGTTGTTAGGAGTACTTTGCTACTGTGCTAGTAGCTGAAAGCCTGAAACTGAAACAACAGCTAACTGTATAGGAGTAAATCTGCATCACTGCAATAATGGTCAAAACAATGGCCAAAGCGAAGATGAGCAAGTCTCGTCAGCGTGGAGTACACAAAACGAAAGCTAGGTAGCAGCCAACCCAGCGGATTGGGTTGGATCTGTAGCGTCCATTTCACCTGGCACGGACGCACGGGAAAAGGGAGGCCAGCGCAGCCCGAACTGACACCGATGGATCGGACTCGGATCGCCGGACGTCGCCGGCGACGGTGGCTTTGGGAAAAAGGCGTGGAAAGTTAGGCTGGCTGGCGCGAGTTGATTTTTCAATCCAACAGTGGAGGCCGTGCCGCGCTCGATCCGACGCGATCACTCCACTCCACCTGCCGGAATCATTGTTGTTGCCCAGCGAACGAAGCAGAGGCATGCCATGCCAGCGCTGCTTCACTTCACCCAGAGATGATCTCCCGTCCCGTATTGGCGAGTTAGCTAGCTGTAAAAAAAAAAATAACTAGTATATACTGTATCTCCTCGTAGTGGTAGCTGTACGTGTGTTAATCTAATGACCTCTTTCATGGCGTGCATGGATACACGTAGGGTGCATGGCCATGCAGTGACCACATTCATGTGTTTTATCACCACAACCATTGGTTCAACTCCCTCTATATATCGATCTGTGTGTATATCTCTGTACACAGTGCCTGATCTATATCAGAGATGATAAATCCTAGTAGCTACTAGTCCCTTGGGTGTCAATTGACATCATAATTTTCGGAGAGAAATCCTCATTAGCATCATTGCATCGGGATACGATCTTGACACATTCCATTTGCGCATATCGTGCCTAGCTACCCATAGACACATTCATTCATGTGTTTCTTTGTTTCTAAGCCAATAATCCTACATCACCCATATTCACCCGTCAACACACACTGACACACACAGTTTGTTTGCTTGTTTACACTTTACACGTACGTACGATGCTGGCCTCCACTGATGAGTCTAGCTCAGACCTATTATTATTACCCCTGTCTGTAAGCTCTGGTTGGACACGGGAAAAGGTGATGATATGTGTAGTATAATTTGCAGCCATCTATATCCTCAAATTGACCCTAGCTACCTAAAAATGCATGGATTGGGTTCGTGGCACGCTATACTCGATATTATTGGTGGATGCATGTTTGTACACCATCGGAGCTAGCGAGCACACATTCTTTGGCCGATAGATCGGGATAGATCACGTACACTTGCATTGCTCTGTCTCCACGCCACCATCCATCGTATCTCTCGGCGGTACAAAACAATTCTACCACTTCTGCTACTTTATTTTTCTCGAACAATGCAACCAAGGTGCGTAGATCTGAAGGACATCGGTCCTTGCATCAAATGATAAGTGCGAGAAATATACAAAACCGATCCAAGCACGTACGCATGCAGGGATCGGAGTGAGATCGCCTCGGGTTGATCGATCTATTGGCGATGGATCCAAGAGAACACATCTGTCCAGCCAAGGCTGGCACTGATGGGCTGATCGGAAGGCTGGCATACACACGTACTGCAGCAGACGACGCGATCCGTGGCAAATACAGGTACTGACCGGATGCATGCACTGATGGCCGGTCGGTGATCGATGACGAGCTAGCTAGCACGGTGGACACATCGTCCCTGACAATTCAAAAGGCGTGCTCGCCGACGTGGCTCTGAATCTCTGATCGATCCCTAGCTTGTACGTTGGCTTCATCTTGACAGCCGGATCTCGATCGACGACCTATAGCTATATATGAGTGTACCAGCTCATTAACAAAACCAACGCAAGGCCGAAAGAGAAACAGTGCACCCATGCAGCTAGCTGTCCTGTACTAGCTAAGGTAGCGCACCAGTGCCGCACTACTGCACAGCGCACACACTCAACGAGTCGGCGTCGTCGATCGATCTGGACATGTGCATCTTCCAGGCCATGCATGCATTGGTGGCATTGGCTCGCTCTCGCTGGACATTGGTGGCCGGGGCCATCTTTTGGAGAGAGAGATACTATACTATAATGATAGATTGATCAATCCATCAGAGCACGTATGCAATTGCAACTTGCATTGCCCCTGAATATAATGGACACGTACGGTATGGGAATAATGACGTTGCATGTAGCCATGTGGTTGTGGTGGAGTGGAGCTCAACTAAGATTCATAATCTTCTTTTACATATACAAAAGAATGCGTATGGTATATGATGATGATACAGTACACATGGTTGGCTGGCTGGCTGGCTTGCCCTTTCACTTTACACAATGACCATTTTGGCCTTGGAGGACCTGGCACTATATATACACCCCCTCTGGCCCTCTGCCTCAACACAACACACAGTCCATCACATTCACACTGTTAAGCTGTGCTTAGCTCGGAGCTTCAGTGCTTTGTTTGGTCCAGCTCGATCGGCAGTCACAAACCCCTGCTGCACCAATGGCCACCGCCGAGGTAATCACATCACAGCACCTTCTGATCCCATGCATTTCTCTTCAACTCAATCGATCGCATAATCAGTTTCGATCATCTGCACGCATGCTTGCACCATTATGCGTGAATGATGCAGTACGTGATCGTACTGAACGCACCGTGGAAAATGCATGCTCACCGTGTTCCTTCCTTCCGTGCGTACGTGCAGGTCCAGGTCCCGACTGCCGCGCCCGTCGAGGAGGCTCCGGTGGTAGTGGAGGCTGTCCAACCGGCCGCCGCCGTCGTCGTTGAGGAGACCCCGAAGGAGGAGGCCGCTGCTCCGGCTGTCGCAGAGACCCCGGCTGCCGATGAGCCTGCTCCGGCGGAGACCGAGGCCGCTAAGGAGCCCGAGCCGGAGGAGGATGCTGTCCCTGCCGAGACTGAGACCAAGGAGGTCGAGGCCGAGGCCGTGGCCGAGCCGACCGAGGCAGCAGAGACCAAGGAAGCAGAACCGGAAGCCGCGCCAGCGGTGCCGGAGGCCAAGGAGGCAGAGCCGGAGGCTGCTGCCCCGTCGAGGCTGTCCCGGCCGAGGCTGAGGCTGAGCCGGAGGTGGCGGCCGAGCCCGAGGCAGCAGCTCCGGCTGAGACCGAGACCAAGGAAGCGGAGGAAGAGACTGCGGCGGCCCCGGTTGAGGCCGAGCCCAAGGAGGCGGAGCCAGCGGCGGCCGAGGCCGAGGCAGAGGTGGCCGTGCCCGTGCCGGCTGAGGAGGCCAAGGAGGAGGAGGCAGCACCGGCTGTTGCCGCCGCTCCTGAGGCAGAAGCCGCGCCGGCACAGGAGGAAGCTCCGGCCGCCGCAGCGACCGAGGATGCGGCGCCAGCAGAGGCGGCCGAACCGGCGGCCCCTGCTCCGGAGGCAGCTGCCGCCGACAAGTCCGAGTGAGTCCAGAGGCGGTCGATCTAGCCGTGTCAGCCTGTCACATGGCAATGGCGTACGCCACGCTGGTGCCACGGCAGCACGGCATGGCGCCGGCATAGGTCGCTAGGAAGGAAAGCTGCTTTTTCGTGGACTCGTCGTCGGCCGTCGTTGCTAGCTGTTCGGCGGGCTACGTGGCGCGGTGGGCCCCTCTAGTACCGTTTTGTGTTGTGTTATGTCCGAATAATGTATCTGTGTGTCCCTTCTGTGTCGGGTTACTGGACTCAGTGTCGGTGTTGATGTGGCCTGGCTTTACAGCATGTACATCGGTGGGGCTGGGCCTTGGAGCTCTCTGTCGTTTAAATATGCTGGTCAATATGTGTGCCGTACCATCTAGTATGTGTTTTGAGTGTGTAGTATATCTGTGTTCCATCTTTTGAAGATTTCGTTTTTTTTTTTCAAATCAATCTCTTGAAGATTGAATACCATGTGGGTCAGATTTGTTTGTGCTATACATATAACTCTTAACTTTGTCTAGGGAATAATGGTAGTTATTAGGCATGTAAGGACCTGAGGCATGTGGATGTGGGTTTTGGACCTTGGGGCGAGGTTTGGACTCCTCCACACGGGCAATGTGTTTAGGACCTCAAAACATGGCGAGGTTTGGACTCCTCCACACGACCAATGTGTTTAGGGACTGAAAACATGACGAGTTTTCATTTCTATTCGCGCCTACCAAGGAACATAGCCCATCTAATATACTCCCTCCGTCCGTTTAAGAGTGTCGTTCTAGGATGTGGTCGTTGTTTGGTAGAAAGTGTTGTTTTAGGCTGTAGGGCTCATCTCATGTCCATTCACTAGGCCTGCTCCCTGCGCCAGAGTGCTAGAGCTGACCCCCGCCATTTACCACTCCCTCACTCTGGCCCTCTCACCTCTTCCTCTCATCTTCTCTAAAATAAGAAAAGTGGTCAGAGCAATGATTAGAATATAGGGCCATAGGGGTACGAAGCTCGTTTCTTGGTCTCTGTGTCGAGGCCATAAACGACACTCTTAAGCGGACGGTGGGAGTACCAACACTAGGTACGGAACTTCTCCCTTCATCTAGTCAAACCCCTCCAGAACTCCTCTCCCTCTCCCTCCTGGTCGACCCAAGCTATAGCTCATAGGCATCATTGGTAAGGACTTCAAGGTTGCTATAGGTTTTGGTGTCGTGTTTCTTTAGGTGTGGATGCATGAATGTTTCACCTGGTCCAAATTCTCTTGGTTACCATCACTAAATTTGTTGCAAACTTATTGTCCATTAGCTAGTTATTTATTTTTAGAATTTTAGGGTGAACCCTTGTTTAATAGACTAAAATATCAGTTTACAACGCAGCAAACAAGTAACTGCGCACCACATAAAGTTGTCCAACAAAATTCACTGTACCATATCCTAAATCCTAAACTCCTATAAAGCTAACGCCCATTAGACTATTTCTCTAGCTTTTCCTTGTACCGCATCATCCGCCTATGTCATCCAATCCTCAACTGACCCCACTTTCCAACACGCCTCATCAATCGCCGTCACCACACTAGGATGTGATTAGCCATCACCAGCCGCATGCAATTCCTCATTAAGCAGCAATCGAGCAGTTTCTTTTGAGCTGTCGTTCCTCGGTTAGTACTGCGTGCGGCCATACACAATGTAGAGAGACCACAGACCAATTATCCTTTAAAGCTTCCATTTGCATTTATATAGATATATGCACTACATACATGCATGCTACACCACTACCTACTATGAACTCCTTGCATCCTCTTTTAAAGTACTCCACTAATCAAGCTAATATATAAACGACGAGTCCTAGGTAGTGCAAGGAGCTAGCCAGCAAGATGCTTCCCACACTCCAATCCTCTTCCTTTTACCAGCAGCCAAATCAGCGAGATTACGACCACGACGTGTAGACAGATGAGTTTTCCACTGGTGATAAGGTTGTTTTTGCTCACAGTAAGCATTGGCAGAGTATGAAGTGACAAGGATGTCCAAGGTTGAGAAAGTTCTAGATGGTGTCACGTACTGACTTTGCTTTTCCCATCATTTCCTTTCATTTATGCTTAGCTTGCTACCATTGCACTTCGATGTTGGGTTGATATTCCATAGTTTACTTGGTATGTATAGTTTATCCTATCAGAAGTTTACTGCATTTCTACTTCCATGTAAAAATCAGTAAATGAGTTTGAGTAGTTCCCGCAACAACGCACGGGGAATTACCTAGTATGAAACTAAAGACAACAACTAGGCAAAGCAACTAAAAGCGAAGCCAAATCCCACTACTCATATATGAAACTAAGGAAGCGAGGGGATAGATACCTGGCTGTTAGGCACAATGATCGTCTGTGGTGATTTATATAAGCCATGGAAATAACGAATTTGAGGAGTGGCGGGCAATATAATTTGGATGCATTGGCGACTAAATTGTATTTTGTGTTACGACCAAATTTTAGTCTGGGTCTAGCGGGGTTACGTGGGCGTCGCCGAGCAAATTACGTGTATGCGGCATAGCAGGGTTACATATGTGAGCGCGAACACGCAATTTTGAGCACGCTAACGGTGTTTCTAGTGGTGGGTAAATGAAGGGACAGTGGGCATTAAGACAACCACGGCAGCAATTAAAGAAAATTAGCACTCATCGCTGGTCATTTCTATGCTCCTTGGTCATTGCGCTGAAGCCTAAAATGCTGGAGAAAATGAATAGAAGGACTACTTGTTTTAGATTCATAAGATGAGAGATCTCTACACTACTAAACAAAATAGTATTGTTTGCATATCGTAAAGATATAATGTTATTTACTCTAAAATAATTCAATACTCCTCTAATCCAGCTATAGTGTTGGCAACTTTGTCTAGCATTCTAAAAAGTGCATCTTCAACTAGATTTAAGAGAAGAGATGACAGAGGATCAACTTGATGAGCTAACACGACACTCTTTAAAATATGTCTACCCTAATAAAAGCACTTTGATTTGGAATTGGACGCACAATCAGAATCTATATATTAATTTGGAATTAGTTCGTCCATAATCATAGTGGAACAAACTAGGACCAATACTAACACCATCAAGCTAAACAAACATGGGAAGGATCTAAGAATGTCGTAGCAAGCGTTGAACCTAACAGATCCACAAGAAATCCCCAAACAATCAAAAAAATGAATATAAACTAATTTTGAGCAATTGGTTTTCATTTGAATATCAATTACAACAATCTAATTCTTGTAATGAGTTCTGATTTCATTGATTCAAAGGAGCCATAAAGAAATCTTAAATACTCATTTAACAAAAGACTACATCCGTTGAGGTACAGTTGCAAAAGACGTCGACACAAATTAGGTCCTTTCTCCACAGTTGTCTCAAGCTCTTCATTATTGATACTATACTACTACTATACAAGAGCATGGCTTAGAAAATATATCTATCACCTTGCAGGTGGGCTCATTCGTGACCCGCCACTAACCCACATCACTTGCCACAAATTTTATTAGCGGGCTTGCGGCCAGATGCTAACCCGCAAACTTTGCGGACAAGCGTTCCGCGGACTTAACAAACTTACACGCAAAACCCGCAAGGCCCGCATAGTAAACATGTAATACACACCATCTGCTAAACTCATTTGAATAGATAGTATAGTTCATGGTAATCTCAGAAAGCATACATCTAAGGAGCTTGAACAAAGCTCGAGAGGCACCAATAGAGATGTATTTACATTGTTCAAGATAAGCTGCATAAGAGAAGTGTAGACATCACACTGCCTTCAAGCCAGATATAGTTGTGGGCTGCTGGTGTTGTTTGTCGTCATTGTGGAGGAACAACTGTAGAGAAAACCTTGAGATATACAACTCGAATCAATAAAAAAAGCACCTGCCCATCGATCCATGCATATGCGGTTAGCTTGCTAGCTATATAGCTCTCAATTGACAAATCGATATATGTACTGAAAAACACGTACGTCAATGCAACCATGCTGGCCTTGCGGAAGCTGCTCATCGGCGCGAGGGCGAGCTCGCCGCCCGATTGAAAGTGCATCAAGCCCTTTAGTGGGTTTTGGTTGATTGAATGACAACAGTGATTAAAGAACTAATGATATTGCTAAGTGTCGTACAGGAAGATAACTCACAGGTATCTGATTAAAGTGTGAAAAGCCAAAATGATGTATTGATTGTATAAACAAGCTAGTTCAAACACAAGACAACAATGCAAATGGAATTAATGTAAAAAGGGCTTATCTATTGTGAGATCACCATGGCCTATGCGAAGGCAAGCAAATAGAGATAATGGTCAAAGAAACATGAGCAAATTACATAAGGGATGGTCTTCTATTCAAAGCTTGCTGTATTGAATAACTCAACACAAGACATGACTTGTTGACTTGATGATAGTGACTTGATACATTTGGAGCTATCTCTACCTTTGATGAATGGAATCAAGTCTAGTGCTCAAGAATGGTATGCTCAAGAAGAAATCAACATAGACCTGATTGGCACCCTCACTTAATGGAGATTGAAAGAAGTGGCTTTGGATTAAAAGATAGCATCTCAAGAGTTTTTCTAATTTGCTTTCTTTTGCATCTTGAGTTGATAGGAAAGCCGTACTATTAAGAGGGATGCATCATGGTCCTAGATTTATATACTTAAGTGCTCAAGTAAACCCTTGTGAGTTTTGAGAGTGAGTGACCAAGTTTGCTAACTTAGTGTGCTCTGACCGTGCATACCGGACATACCGGACGTGTCCGGTATTGACTTGTTGTCTGCCGTGTCTGTGCATACTGTTGACATTTCTAACGCCACTCAGTGTTAGGTTGTCATCCCCAACATGGCGCCAAAAATGCTGGTACTAAATAATGCAACTGCTACTAGAAATAAATATGGGATCCGCAAGCGCACAGATAATACCGATGTAGCATTTTAACCAGGAGTAATCCAGGTATCGTTATTTATATTTTTACCACTTTGGGAAGGGAATGCCTTTGGATAATGAGTGATGAGCAATGCACATGCTGTAATGGAGAGCTTAACCTTGTCTCGTATCGATCATCTCATACGGGGTAAGTGTCACATAAAATATAGGAATGAATGATAAATGACATAAGATAAATGAGAGCATTTAGCCACATAAAATAATAGTAATAAGCCATCTCAACTTAGCACTCTAAGCTTATAACACTAGCATGGACTAGGTCGATCTAGGGTATAATCCTATGTTATTCTAACTACAAAGTCAAAGCATACAATGATTAGTGCAAGAACATCTAGCAATCATGGCGGGAAAAGGTTACATCTATGCATAGTGATATTACCGAGAAGACAAGAGACATAGCAATGACTTCAATGTAATAGGTTGTTCTACTAAGACCTACCAACGGGGATGGAATACAAAGGACTCAACGGAACTGTCACTTCCGCGATCTACCACACGACCCGGCCAATAGGGTGTAATCGCGAGATAAATACGGTCTAGACACCACGCCTACACAATATCTACCACTTACCCATCGATCTAATGAGCAAGCGCTATACGATCCTATGCATAAACATAATTCTAGTCCAACTATGCTAAACATATAATCAAAGTAAACTAAGAACAATATAATTGAGAATATAATCAAATAGAGCAAGTCTGATATAATAGAATAGAATAAAGTACTACTCATAGTATCACGAACAATGATGAATATTACAAGAATGTAGAGGGAATTACCAAGAACTCCGACAGATCCGGACTCCAAGCTAGGCTTGATTCCCTCTAGATCTATTCCTATGTAGCTATGCTACTAAACTATGGAGCTCTAATTGAGATGGTGGCTCGCTTCTCGAATTACGATGAGAGAATAAACTCTTGAATGAATTAGGAATGAATTCTGGTTTCACCCGGGGGCCGGGGCTCGAATATATAGCCCCTAGGATTAACCACGGCCCTCGGATCAAACCGACCTAAACGGACGATAATTATTCATCCTCAAAGGCGGTGGAGGCGGGATCCACGAGACTCCACCTGATTGGTGGAGGTGGGGAGTCGGCCAACTCCCCTGGGTCGGCCGACCCACCACAATGCAGTGGGTCCCCGCTTCCGTGTTGCCTTCGGAGTCTTCTAGATTATACAATTTTACCCGTTCGGTCTTTATCTCTATGTAATCATGACATGTGGGCCTCCTTTGGTTCTCTTTACGATAACCCCCGCGAGAAATAGACAATCACCAAAACTCGTGGAATTACGTCGGTGTAACCCCTATATCTAACGGTGAACTCATATTAGTCCTTTCTCTTGCTGCGTTGACGGTATAAAATTGACACTTAACGATCGTCAACAAACTCCCCCAAGCTTACCTTTTGCTCGTCCCCGAGCAAAGATAGACTCGATGATGGATCGGGAGTTGCTACAATGCTTTCACTCCTCACAAGTACACATGCGTTCAAACAAGAACTCTCCTCCGGATTAGAGTGAACTATCGACTCAAAACTCACTCATATTACCTTTCACCATGGGGCTTGTAACCGTCACTTGGGTCTTGAGTAGTTGAAAGATAGAACGGTCAAGTCAAGCGCCATGTTTCTCGCTCTTTGATCAACTATTATCCGGAGTTTTTGCAAGGTTTTGAAATAAAACTCAGAGTTCCTTGTATGAACCTTTCAAGTCTCTCATTTGTGGTATTTCTGGATCCTCTCTAAGGCATGAGTAGTGTATGCCTTCTCTCTTCTCTCAAGAATATGTGGTATTTATGGAACTAAGGCATAGTGGAAAGTGCCTTCTCTCTCTCACCCTACTTTCTAATAGGCTTATGTGGAGCTCATAGGTGGGGAGACACTCAAACTCACTTGCATATATTGCACAGTTAAGACATGGATCCAATAGGAACTAAAATAATAAAGTCATATGTGCATGTGAATGAGGAAATGGAATGGATGAAAAGATGATAGGATGATGGTAAGGAAATGATGATGAGGGGTACTCAACTGGTGAACATCTACTTCTACACTTGCTCCTTTGGGGATAACATGACTCCCTTTATTCGGAAACCTTGAAACTTCTTGAATGGAAGGACTTGGCTACTCTTTCTTTTTCTTTCTTTCTTCTTTCTTTTTTTTTCTTTCTTTTTTTTATTTTTTAGAGCAACCAATCCTCTGGAAACAAAACTTTAGCAACGGGGATTCATATAACTTGAAATGATAATAACTGGAGCTTTTATGTAGGCAAAATAGAACGGCGATGATTATGTCTAGACGTTCACTCCCAGAATAGGAGTAGAACCTTTTCTGGATGATGTGAAATGAATGGCGTATGTATATGTGGATGGATGGATGGATGGATGCGTACTCCCAGTGTAGGAGCAGCATAGGTGCGTATCTCCAGGGTAGAGATAGCACAGTAAGTGGAGAATGCGTACTCCCAGGGTAGGAGTAGCATAGGTGCGTATCTCCAGGGTAGAGATAGCACGATATGTGGTGGATATGGATCTATATGTGGGTGGTACTTCGAGGAACAGAAGTAGCACAGAATGAATGTAGTATTTATAAAATGGGTGCGTGCTTCTGAGGACAGAAGTAGCATAGATCAATGGATGGAGAGCACATAGTATTGACTTTAACTGCGTGACTAATTCCTTATGGGTCCACAGACATAACCACACTCAATGCCTATAAAGTCTACACTCAAACCTACAATATGATCTATTTAAACAGATGGGTTTTCCTAATCTAGTAAGCATGAATATATGGCTGTGGTAGGAATTTAATCTCTCATCATAAAGGAACTCATCATGCAGGAATTTAATATTTTCAAAGATAAATTCTCCAAAACTCTAGTATCTCTAGGAACAAGATAGATAGCAGCTCAAAACCTTCCCATATCATACCCGTCAACCACCTAGACTTAGATCAAGTGTTTGCTACCCACAAGTTTCGGGTTGAGCAAATCTCAAATCTAAACGAGTTGTGTCCAAAACTCGGGAGAGTGCAAGGTTGAAAACTAGGTACTTGAAAGGAATTACGGCGAGCAACTATTCATCATCTCCATGTAGAGTTTATTCTAGGAATCACTTTTAAAGGCAGTTGCAAGAGCTCTCCAAAAGTAGAAAAGATAAATAAGGAAATCTTTCGGGTTTCTATGGTTATGCATCTTTTTTAGTTGTTTTAATCAAAGCACACTTTAATAAGGCATAAATAGATAAGTTGGAAACACTTAGCTTGGTACACGGGGGATGCTCTCCCCAAGCTTGGATGTTGACATAGTCTGCGATGTTGCGACAGGCACCGAAGACGTTCTAGTCCTCCGGAGTGTTGTAGATAGTTGCTGTTGGAGACAACATTCAATTGTCGCGGGCGGCACTCCGACGGGGACGGATGTCCTTCGCTTGTTAGCTCTTCTTGATCCTTAATGTTACTGTGAAGCTCAAATAGACAACAAAGCTTGTGGAACTGATTAGCGTTAGTGATAAAACCTCTAGGCCTTGGTTGTCTAGAACATTCTTAACTTAGACTTGTTCTAACAGGATCACAAGAAATATTTTTATCTTTTTATTATTTAAAGAATGCGGACGGGGGAAATAAATATCTTTGAGAAATTATTTTTTGTGCCACCACGGTGAATGACTATCCACATGGGGCTTGACGATTTCCTGGATGCAAATGCACAACATCTTTATTTTCTTTTCTAATGCAGAGATGGTAAAGATGCAACTAAGATGTAAATAGGAAAACAAATATGCTAAGGTAAAATTATGATGCTGAAAAGTGAATTGCTGATAAATACCAAGTTACCTCTTGGCGCGGCGTTCGGTGGTTTTAAGTCCTCCGAACAGGACTTGTCATGTTCGCTCATTTTTCAAGGGGCGCATTGGCTGGCGCCTCGGATGATGTCGCCTCGTGTGTAGGAATTGATTCTGATTTTGCTTTTACCTTCCACACCTTCTTCGTTGGAGAGGGTGACCTTGAGGAGGAAGCGTCTTGGACCACTTGGTTTTCTTCTGGTAGCACCTCTTCGGGTTCTTCTACAATGTTCTTCTCTTCTGGGTACCGATCTTCATATCTGAATACTTCTCCCTCATAGTCGGCCCATCCATCTCGTAGTGATGTTCTTCTTGTTACGCGACGGGTGCGCTGCCTTCTCCTTGTTCATTCTTCTTGGGCTCTTCGGTGATTATATAATTATTGTTGAAGTAGCGGCGTACCTTCTCGGTGGGAAAGTGGAAGTGAATCTCCCTGTCCCAATATAGATGATAGCTCGGTGGTGTTCGGGAATGGTCTTCCTAGGATGATTGGAGGATCATAGTCATCTCCCATGTCAATGACTAGGAAGTCGTAGGGACATAATGGTCATCTATCCGGATGAGGACATCCTTCACTTCTCCTTCGACGAAGCGGAATGTACGATCTGCCATCTGCAGCATTTGTGCATAGGTGGGCTCCAAAGGCATAGTGCCATATAGATACTCATAGGTTACCTTGGCCATGATGTTGACGCCCGATCCGGTGTCACGAGACATGCTTTATTGAAAGAGCTTCGTTGATGGAGCATTGAATGGTTGGAACACCTGGGTCATCCTTCTTGATCGGACGTGGGGACTGAGTAAGTGGTCATGCTCCTTGTGGACTGCGGTGACCATCCTTCTTGTCTCCATCTTCTTGGTCTTCTTATTCTTGTTCTTGCTCTTCTTAGTGGACTCTTCTTCTTCTCACTGTTACGGTGATGAGGGTGTCTTTGGAACCGCTGCGACTCTGTTCTTGAAGAAGAAGGTTTCTCTCTTGCCCTTGATGTTGAAGATGATCTTGGCGGTGTTGGCATACATGATGGCTCCAGCGGTGTTCAAGAATGGTCGTCCCAAAATGACAGGGGACCTTTCATCACTTCTTTGTATCCACTACCACGAAGTCTGCGGGAACATACGAGTTGCCCACTCGTACACATATGTCTTCAAGTACTCCCAAAGGAACACGGAGTGACCGATCTACGCAAGCCGCAAGCACATGGTTGTGTATGTTAAGGGGCATCTGAATAGCTTCTCATATATCACTCTTGGCATAATGTTGATGCTTGCACCGAAGTCACAGATTGCCTCATTGAAGTTAGTACTTCCAATGGAGATCGGAATGACTGGTCTCCCTGGATCGCCCTTCTTGATTGGTAGAGTTGAGTCAATCCATGACCCCTTCGATGGATCACTTCGGTTATCTTCTACATTGAATATATCAACAAGATTTGCGGTCTCGAGCTCTTCGGGTTGTCCCGCGGTTTACCTTGACCGGTGGAGGGAGCAAGGTTGACAAACCTGTTGTACCTGCGACTCAAGTATCTTGTTGAAGCTGGCGACTCTTGATGGCATTGGAAAAGCCATCCATTCATTCTTGAGTGTCTCTAGGACGTTGTCATTTGATGTCGGCTTCTTGGACCAGTTGTCCATCATCTTGCCTTGATTCGGCACTAACTCTCTCAAAGGCGGTGGTTGTAATTATTGTAGGAGGAGTTGTTACCTTGATAGTTGCCCGAATAATTGCCCGAGTAGTTAGGCCTCTGCTGCTGATTCCAACCTTGATTCGCTAAGGACGATAGTAATTATTGTTGTTGTTGTTGAGGTAGTTCACGTCCTCCTTCAGCTACGGGCGGTTAGCACCTTTGTGTGCCCGGTCTCTCCACACTCTTCACATGTCATGCGAGCATCATGTATATGCATGACTTCTTTCTTCTCTCGTGGCTCTCTCATCGAGCCTCTTCATTAGCAGATCCATTTTGGCGTACAACATGTCTACCTCCTTCACCGGTGCATTCCTCCTCCTCTCTTGCGGGTCTCGAGTTCTTTCTTCACTCCAACCTTGGTTGGATGCCATCTTCTCCACAAGAGCCGTGGCTTGAGGAATAGTGAGTGATAAGAATGCACCTCCAGCGCGGCATCCATCGTCTCACGTGTCTTGTTGCTGAGCCCATGGTAGAATGTCCGCATAAGCAGCCAATTCTCCATGCCATGATGAGGACACTCGAGGATGTAATCTTGAAAGCGCTCCCAAGCTTCGGGACAGTCTCATCATGATGTTCTTTGAAAGCTTGATATCTTCCCACGAAGAGCATTTGTCTTGCCCATGGGGAAGAACTTTGCCAAGAAATTGGTGGAACATAGTGCCCACGTAGGATTCTTCTCTTTATTGGCGTAGAACCACTGCTTCGCTCTCCCCAAGAGTGAGAATGGGAAGAGGCGAAGTAGTATAGCATCTCTGGGGACATCCTTAATAGTGAATGTGCTACAAATCTCCAGGAAGTGTTGGAGATGAGCACTAGCATCTTCATGGGCCTTCCCACAGAACTGGCATGCTTGCACCATGTTGATCGGCACAGGCTTGAGCTCAAAAGCTCCTTCGATGTCCGCAAACTGGTCCAGTCACGAATGTTGTCCGTAGTTGGAGCCGAGAACTCGCGGAGTGACTTGTGCGCCATGGCTTCAAACGCTGGTGTCAAGTCTCGAACGAAAGGTCGACTTTCTGCTTCTGACAAACTTCCAAGTTGAGTTGATGATGATGATGATTGATTGGTCTTTTTCAACTTGCTTCTGGCCTTCCTGAATAAAGCTTCTGGATTGTCAATATAATTATCGGGAAGAATTGTCTTTTTCATACATTACCCCGCATAAGATATAAAAATAGACGAAAAACAAGGGTAAGGTCTGTATGAGTAGAGAATGGTGACAGTGCTCAATCTCATTATGTGTGCAATGCTTGCTCATTATCCATTGGCTTTCAACCTTCCCCGGCAACGGCGCCAAAAATGCTTGTTGACATTTCTAACGCCACTCGGTGTTAGGTTGTCATCCCCAACATGGCGCCAAAAATGCTTTGGTACTAAATAATGCAACCGCTACTAGAAATAAATATGGGATCCGCAGCGCACGGATAATACCGATGTAGCATTTTAACCAGGAGTAATCCAGGTATCGTTATTTATATTTTTACCACTTTGGGAAGGGAATGCCTTGGATAATGAGTGATGAGCAATGCACATCTTTGTAATGGAGAGCTTAACCTTGTCGTATCGATCATCTCATACGGGGTAAGTGTCACATAAAATATAGGAATGAATGATAAATGACATAAGATAAATGAGAGCATTTAGCCACATAAAATAATAGTAATAAGCCATCTCAACTTAGCACTCTAAGCTTATAACACTAGCATGGACTAGGTCGATCTAGGGTATAATCCTATGTTATTCTAACTACAAAGTCAAAGCATACAATGATTAGTGCAAGAACATCTAGCAATCATGGCGGGAAAAGGTTACATCTATGCATAGTGATATTACCGAGAAGACAAGAGACATAGCAATGACTTCAATGTAATAGGTTGTTCTACTAAGACCTACCAACGGGGGATGGAATACAAAGGACTCAACGGAACTGTCACTTCCGCGATCTACCACACGACCCGGCCAATAGGGTGTAATCGCAGATAAATACGGTCTAGACACCACGCCTACACAATATCTACCACTTACCCATCGATCTAATGAGCAAGCGCTATACGATCCTATGCATAAACATAATTCTAGTCCAACTATGCTAAACATATAATCAAAGTAAACTAAGAACAATATAATTGAGAATATAATCAAATAGAGCAAGTCGATATAATAGAATAGAATAAAGTACTACTCATAGTATCACGAACAATGATGAATATTACAAGAATGTAGAGGGAATTACCAAGAACTCCGACGGATCCGGACTCCAAGCTAGGCTTGATTCCCTCTAGATCTATTCCTATGTAGCTATGCTACTAAACTATGGAGCTCTAATTGAGATGGTGGCTCAGCTTCTCGAATTCGATGAGAGAATAAACTCTTGAATGAATTAGGAATGAATTAGTTTCACCCGGGGGCCGGGGCTCGAATATATAGCCCCTAGGATTAACCACACCCTCGGATCAAACCGACCTAAACGGACGATAATTATTCATCCTCAAAGGCGGTGGAGGCGGGATCCACGAGACTCCACCCGATTGGTGGAGGTGGGGAGTCGATCGACTCCCCACAGGTCGGCCGACCCACCACAATGCCGGAGTGGGTCCCCGCTTCCAGTGTTGCCTTACGGAGTCTTCTAGATTATACAATTTTACCCGTTCGGTCTTTATCTCTATGTAATCATGACATGTGGGCCTCCTTTGGTTCTCTTTCGATAACCCCCTGCGAGAAATAGACAATCACCAAAACTCGTGGAATTACATCGGTGTAACCCCTATATCTAACAGGTGAACTCATATTAGTCCTTTCTCTTGCTGCGTTGACGGTATAAAATTGACACTTAACGATCGTCAACACATACCGGACGTGTCCGGTATTACACCAATGGCTAGTTTTTCAAAAGGGTCTTCTGAGGCTGCTGATTCTGCTGGTTCAAAAACACATTCCTGAGCTTTGCTAACTCTCTCAAACCCTCTCTTAGTGAGTGATTGATCCAAATCAAAAAATCCATTTTGTGGGTTATAACAGAAGATCAATTTGTGAGCAAGCCAACCCTTAAGCACTTGAGCATATTGTCTATTCTGTGATCTGCATTTGTTACTCTTGGACTCTTCGGTCCTAGACGGTTAGGCATCGCCGGAGAGCACCCTAGAGCTTGTGATTGCCTCGGATTGTTTGTAACGGTTTGATTTCACCGCCGAAAGGGAAGAAATCATATAGTGAAAGAGGAAACGGAGTTGGAATACACTCCGGAGAGAGTGACGACCTCAGTGGTCTCCTCTTGGGAGAATCCCAAAGATAAGGAGTTGGAAAAGACTCCCGCTAGAGTGACATGTGTTGTATCCTCTAGAACTAGAGTGACCTGTTGTGGTATCCTCAACGGAGAGTAGGTTTCACCAGAAACCAAACTTTGGATAAACAAATATCACGTCTCTTCTCATTCTTGCAATTACTTTTGATATTTGTAATATCCTCTCTGATTGGAGCTGCTCTGCAGGCTGTAAGCTTTATTTATATATCATAATTTACTTCTGCAGGCTGAGAAAGAAACTAGAGAGCAAAGGGGGCAGATTCTCCTCTGCCCGAGAATCCTGGATGTGTCCGGTATTCCTGCTTTATGCAAATTACTTTAGTTTGCTCTATTATCCTTTGTGCCCCCTTGCAGAGAATTAGTTGAATATATATACCTTGCATATTTCTCTGCAGGCTCTGAAAGAGGTTGGAAACTCATTCCAACGGTCCCGAGTATCTCGGACACGTCCGGTATAGGACCGGACACGTCCGGTATTGACGGACAAAAGGAAAAGTTTCTTTCTGTGTTCCTAAACTTTGTGTTGCAGGCTTCAGGTGACTTAGTGCTATTACAATCTTGTATTAACTCTGATCTTATATATATACACTTCTTATATCCTCTTGTGGAGAGTTTTCAAGCAATTGAAAACTTGGTTCAAGACTGTTTCCGCTTTATAAGTGTAATTTTTCAGAAACGTCTATTCACCCCCCTCTAGGCGCATCCTCGGTCCTTTCAATTGGTATCAGAGCTTTGGTCTCACTAAAAGCTTCACCGCCGTGAGTAAAGGATGACGTTGCCTAGCGAGATGGATCTCGTAATCCTCCAAAATGATGGTTCAAACTTTCTATCTTGGTCAATTCTTGTACTCAATATTTTTCGCAATATTAGTCCTCTTGTGGAGCATATTGTGGATGCAAGCATATCTCTCCCCATAGTTGATTGGAGCAACTACAAAAATATTTCAAAAGAGGAAGAGATATGTGTGCAACTCAATGCTCTAGCTACTAATGCAATTTTGAGTACATTGAGTGTTGAGGTTCTAGATGAGGCAATATACGATGGACAAACACCTCCAGAGAGTGCTCATGTCATTTGGATCAAACTTTTTGAGTTATATGGAAAATTCAAATGCAATGAGTGCTATGTGTGGAAGACAATGGAAGACAAGTCCACTACTTTGTTTTGCAGTTTAAACACATCTAGCAACCTCAAGAAGACATAGGCAAAGCTACATCAGCAAGTAGATGTTGTACTGCCTGAACAACACATACCGGACGTGTCCGGTATGATACCGGACGTGTCCGGTATGGCTGAGGCAACAAAGCAACATGCAGCCCAGAGCAGTGATGATGCATCTCAACAGAAACAAAGTGATGAGTCAATATCAGTATCTAATGAGTCTCATTCTCTATGTCTTATGGCCAAGAAGAATAAGAAGAAAGCAACTAAGAATGAACAAGGAAAAGACATTACAAATAAAGATGATCAAGAAGGAGGTATTCTTGAAGTTGAAGATCTTGACATTATTGGTCATCTCAACGGCAAAGAAAAGACCATATTTCTGAAGTTAATCAAGGAGAATATTGAGTTAGAAGAAGAAAATGAAAAGCAAGAAATGTTTCTCATCTCCAAAACAAAGAACTAAAGGCAACAAATGAGAGGTATGAAAAATTGTCGATTGAGCATGCTTTAGCTACGACTCTCTTTCTAATGTCTCACAATTAGAAAAAGATAATATTGAGCTCAAGGCAAAACTTGACAACCTCTCAAGTAAGTTCAACAAGCTTCATACCGAGCATGAACATCTCAAGTACACATGAGAAGTTAGTAGAATCATATGCCAAGCTCGAAACAGCATATGAAGCTGCGACTACATCGGTAAAATCATCTCAACCTCACAACTCTCAAATAAATACTTCCAAAAATGATGAGTCTGTTTCTTGAGCAAGCCAATCTTTGATTGAGCAAGATTTAGTTGAAGGCATTAAGCTCAAAGAAGAAGTTGAAAAGTTAAAAGGAGATGTGATTAGATTGATGGGCAAGGAGAAAGCACAACCTTGTCAAGATAACCATGAAAACATGATGAAGAAGCTTGACAAGGGTTCAAACCGTACTTTCCCCAACTCCCAGCAAACTAATCATACCACAAGCAAGAAACATGGCAAGAGGCTATGTTATGGTTGCGGTGCATATGGGCATATGAGCAGCATGTGTCCAAATAAGAGTTGAGCCGACAAGTGTGAAGTAGCCGAGCAAAAGGCCTCTAGCAAAGTGGGCCATTCAAGCAAGAATTGTCTAGCATTCATAGAGGCAAGAAGCAAGGCTTTAGTTGCAACAAGAAAATGCTATGCATGCAATGAAGTTGGGCACATGATTCATGAGTGTCCCAATAAGGAAATTGAAGATTTGGCAAACAAGGGGCGCATTTGCTACAAATGTAGAAGAAAGGGACATCTAAGCTATGATTGTCCCAAAGGTGATGTGCCCAAACTGAATGCATATGCCTACAATGATAAGCTTAGGAAATCCAAAACTGGACATAGTACTAGCCAAACAATGTGTTTATCACAAGCTAGCACTAAGCCCATTTGGGTACCTAAGCATCTGTTGACTAACTCAAAAGGACCCAACAAAAGTTGGGCACCAAAGTACACCTAAGTTGTGACTGTAGGTACTAAGAGAAGATGAAGGCTTTGGGGTGCTTGAGCCAAGCAAATCTGAAAATACTCACTCAAGCTATCAACCAACCCATATCATAAATCTCTTGTGTGGTTGACCCAAAGACAAATTATTGACCATATCCTCTACTTCATCTCCACATGTGGTAACAAGTACCTAAACACTGTAGAATTGGCCTCTCTGTGGCGTAATAGTTCACAAATAGAAATATTTGTGAACTACTAGAAGTGGCTAATTAGTTTCTTGTGTAAATTATTTGTGCATGCCATATGGTGCTCTTAATGGCTCTCTAGTAGAGCAATATATTTGTTGTGATGCAGAGCATACAAGGTCTACTCGAGATAAAAGCAAATGTCAAGTGAACAAAGCAAGCTTATTCTGTCCAGTAAATATCGGACGTGTCCGGTATGAATACCGGACGTGTCCGGTATTGCAGTGACCAGAACATCATTTCTGAATGCAACTGATTTTCAATTCATATGACTTGGTGTATGCAAGGCCTTCACAGAATATTGTGTTTCACTGCATTAAGTGGGTTGTGAGCATTTCTTGAACTCATATGATATTTGCTTTTGCTCTTGGTGAAAAATAGAAAATGGCCCCCAAAATTCTTAATAGAATCGGTGTCAATTACAAGTTATTCAAGCTATTTGTGGCACTTATTTAGGGAGAGCTCAGTATCTATTTAACACCATTAGGGACTAACAAATTTATCTAGCACTCTCTGTAGCTCTATGAGCTAAAACTGGATTCTAATGTACACAAGAGCATGACTACTTGACAAGAAAGGTCAATTTGATTTTTGTCATGCCATATGCAATCTCAGTGGCATTCTTAAGGGCTCAAGGCTAAGGTATGTCTTTACATACATAAATTGAAAAGTGCATATAGGGCTCTTTATGCTAGTTTGTGCATCTGAGTGATATAGGTTAATGCTTTTCAAAATCCATACTAGTATGTGTAGGATATGTGTTTTGAAGAAATTATTGGTTCTTGGTCTTTGTGGCCAAAATTATGTTAAAAATGATTATTGTTCACCATGGTTGATTGATTGGCTAATCACTTTTGGCATAATTCTCTCTCTAGTCCTGCTACTAAGAGTGTCTCTATCTCTTCTCTCACAATATTTGACTCATGGACATAAGTTGAGTTTGGTGCCTAGAGAACAAATTTATAAAATGAGGCCTGGATTATATTGGACTCTTGGACATGAGAAGATTATTAGGAAGATTGAGAAAGACCTTTTCTTAAGAAACAAGTACTGCATTGGAACAAGTAACGAGAAGAAAAGGAGGTTAAGGATCGGCAAAATAAGTTTTGGAATCAAATTTTGGACACCCGTGAATTCCGGATGTGTCGGTATCATACCGGAAGTGTCCGGTATCTGTGGCAATTAAGGCTCGGTATACCCCTTCGGACCTGTTCCGAGTTTCATTCTCTTCTCCCCATTCTCTCTCTTCCAGCCGCCACTTCTCTCCCAAAATGGCGACTTCTTGATTCAACCGTGGAAAAGAAGGGAGAAAGGAGGATTGAAGCCTTCGTGCATCAAGAATCAAGGATCTGTGGCTTGGATTTGAAATCTCATCTTCTCCCCTTCTCTCAAGGTATTCAAATCTCGGTCCTCTTCCGATCTGTTGGATTAAGCATATCTATTGAATCCCTTTGGTAAAGATGCTGCATTTGTGGTCTAGAAGTAGTGCCTAAAGTTTGAGGATTGATTGATGAAGATTGGTGAAAGGAACCCTAGGTTGGGCTTGCTGCGTCAATACCGGACGCGTCCGATATCACACAGGGCATGTCCGGTATATGCAGACAGAGCAGCTGCAGCTGCTTTCCTGAAACTGTCTCAATCCTCTGTCGCTTTAGGAGTCCTAGATAATTGTCATAGATGCTTTGTAAACCTATTGACATCATTATGAGTCTAGGTGCTTGCAAAATCATTGGATAATTATCTAGTTCTCTTTTGTGGCAATATAAGATGAACTTTTGGGCATATTACTAAATCATAATCTCTGTGATGCTATGGATACAGGGGGCTGTAGATGAACATTCGAGGACGAATTGAGCCTCGTTCCAAGCATATACACGACCCCAGAGTGCTGGAAAGATACAGAAAGGCACAACAAGACATGCATTCCAGACATGCATCCCAAGCAAGTGGCAGCAACCAAAGAAAAAGAAAGTCTGACAGGATAGCATCCAAAGAGCGCCGCCAGTATACAGAGAGTGATGATGGTGACAATTCAGCTTCCTCTCTAGACATAGATGAGTTCAGAATTGAGTCCAGAGATGAAAGAGATTCTGAACATCAGTCAAATGAAGATGATGAGGAGATGAATGAGAATGAGGAAGATGATGAGGAGATGAATGAGAATGATAGAGGGAACTACGGCGAGCGGTGGTGGATTGCTGGTGTCTTCGTCTTCTCCACGAGAGGCGGAGCTCCGACCATCATCGGGGCGAGCATCGCTTCGTGATGAAGGTACGATTTCATTGGGTTTGGATGGATTCGCGAAACATTTTCCTTCAATTGCAGAGAGTTTGCAGCGGAATGAGAAGGGGACTAGGGTTTGTTTTTTGATCGATCCATCTGCTCGGAGATTCACAAGGAAAATCTATAGAAATTTAGTGCCATTTGAGAGCTTCAATGAGGATGAAGTCAAGCTTAAGGCGATTCCAATCAATTTGTCATGGCAGACGAACTCTGTTCATGCTGCAGAAGAGCCTATGGCGGGAATGAAACAGGGGATGAAACAGGGGAACTGGCACAAGGGCCCGGCGCATCAGAGACTGTGGTTCAGGCCACGTCCCAAGGTGCAGATAATTCCAGGGGTGATGGGTGAGGCTCCAGAAGGATGGCCACGCGTCAGTAATCTGGATGGGGGTGAGTCTAAGGTGACTTTGGGGGCGGGGTTGGCACACCCGTGGATGGTTACCAACCCTGGGGGTGACAACAGGGTTCTCCCAGGTCCCAGATCCACAAAATCGTGGTCCAATATTGCAAGATTTGTAGGGCATCTGTGGAATTCTCCTTCTCGATCTTTCATGTCTGTGGTAAGGAAAGAGTGTGCCAAATTGGTGAAGGTTGCCATGAATCAAGGTGGTGGATGGCAAGAGAATTGGGGGAATGGAAGGGGGGATGGGAGAGGTGGCGGCAGGAATGGTGGGGGCGGTGGCCGTGGCTGGGGTGGAGGATGGAATGGGGGTGGTCGTGGTGACTTTGGTCGTGGTGGTGGGTTTGGGGGTGGAAGGAATGGTGGTGGTTTTGGTGGTGGGGGAGGTGAGTTTGGTGGTGGCTATGGCGGCGGGGGAATGGATATGGTGGTGGTAGGTTTGCTGGCTATGGTGGTGGTGGTGGAGGTGCGGGGTATGGCGGCGGTGGAGGATTTGGAGGGCGTGGGGCTGGTAGAGGTGGTTATGGAGCGGGATCTTCAAGCAAAAATATGGATGGAAATCAAACTGGAGGAGGGAATGGAGGAAGAGTTGCTGGTAGAGGAAAATTTAACCACACTTGGCAGAGGGAGGTTAAACAGGCTGAGGGAGATGGGGGAAAGATGGAGAAGTTGCAAGCTGGGGAGGGCTGGTTCGTTGGCAAGTCTGAGAAGGAAGGGGGAAAGAAAGATCGAAATGATGAAAAGATGGAGCACACGGATCGGAGCGGCCAACTTTGAAGTGAATCAAGGAGTGTCAACTCAAGGGAAAATTGAAGTGGTCACTAAGTTACGCAAGTAATATCCCTGGCAATTCGATACTATCCAAAAAGTTCCTTGTGACATATGTGGTCTATTCAATCATGTGACTAGAGATTGTAGAAGAATGTTTTGTGAGGCTTGCAAAGGGAACAATCATACTATTTATGAGTGCAAGATGTGTGTACCATGGAACTCTGGGCGAACTGTCTTTGCTCAAGTTGAGGACCAGAGCTTTTTCTTTATTCCTGAATGTGTTGATTCAAGATACTCTAGGGAGAAGGATTCAATGAGTGAGGTGCTGATTTTGGAAGGAAGTGCAACTGGCAAGCAAATTGAGCAGCAAATGAAGTATCTGATGAGAGATCATCCATGGAAATGGACAGCAAGACAGATTGAAGAGAACAAATTCTTGATGAGGTTTCCAAATGCAGCAACTCTTGATGAGTGGTCTAGAATCAAAGCTATTGCAATGAATGATGTTGATGCCTTCATGAAGATTATCAAGTCAACTCAGAGGATGGGCTCAAAAGGAATGTTACAACAAGCCTGGTTTAGAATTGGCAATATTCCTGGAGATCAAAGGTCTATACCTACTATTGCTCAAGTAGCTGGCCTTGTTGGCAGAGCTATGGAAGTTGATGAGAAGACCAGATATAAAGCTGATTATGTCAGTGTAAAAATTGCATGCAGAGATGTGCATAGGGTTCCAAGTTCAGCTGAAGCAACACTGGGTTTGCATGAGTTTGATTTTACCTTTACCAGGGAGGAACCAGAGGAAGTTCCTGGAAGAACTTTAACTAGTGGTATCAAGGTTGGAGATGCAGCCCCTCCCAATAAGAAGCTAAAGGGGGTTGAACAAGAAAATGCAAATAGGTAGGGGGGTTCTACACCCCTGACAAAAACTATAACAAATGAAGCTGGGACTAGTACTGAGGGTACAAGAAAAAAGACTACTGGGCTTTCAAAATCTGCACCACCAAAAGCTTCCTGTGATAAAGGTGATAAGTGTATGGGAACTTTGTTTGGAACCAGGGGTAAAGAAGGGGGGATTCAGGAGAGTCTTGGGAGGATTGATGAAATGGAGGGCTCTGGAGGATCTGAGATAGACAGTGGATCTCTTAGTAAGAAACTAAGAAAAATTAGGGCTTATCCTGGTACTGGGCTGAAAGTCCCTAGTTTGGTTTTGGCTAATTGATGAAACCATGGACTAACCTTGTTTATCTAAGTGGTTGATTTAGAGAAAGGTTGTCCACATGATGAGCATATTGAATGTGAAGCATGACACGTGTCATGTGATCAAAGATGAAGATCAAGACGATGCTTGGCTCCATGGACCGGTGTTGAAGGTGAAGGGCTAGTCGAGGCTTGTGAGTGAAGGACCATGCGATGGTGAAGCTCGGGCAAGACTAGGCACCGATGGACCGATGCACGGTGAAGGGCAAGTGAAGTCGAGGTCGATGGATCGAGACGGTCACATGATGGTGTGAAGCGTTCATATCATTTGGAGGAACAAAATGGGCTCAAGGCAAAGGTATAACCGATAGGGCCATTTTGTTTTGCACTCAAGACACCATAGAGGGTGTGAGTGGTTTAGGATCGATAGCCGCACTATTAAGAGGGGAAGTCTTATCGGCTATTCGACGCACGGGTGCCACTAGGTGATTTCATGAAGTGCATTGCATGTAGAACCTAGTGAGCTAAGCCATTGCCTTGTATCTCGAGAGATAAACTAACCCTTGTGTTCAAGAGAGTGATCGACAAGTGGTGGTTAGTACCTAAAGGCATTTGGTTTGAGTTGGATCGACGACGCGCGAAGAAACGACGATGATCAAGTCTGCTACAAGGCGTCGGACGCGGCTGAGGCACGGCATCGGACGCGCGGCTTAGCGCCGGACGCGGACCAGTGGCCTTGCGGAGCGCTGGGGTCGGCGAACGCCCGCGACAGACGCGGCTTGGCAGCGTTGGACACTGTTTGTCGTGCATCCGTCGGGCTCGGTCGCTGGCTCGGCTCGGCCAGGTCACTGGCGCTAGATGCGGTCGACGGTGGAGCCACAGACGCGGTACGGCCAGTGTACGGCGTCCGGCGCGGCGTGGTTGGCTGAAGCAAAGGCACGATGATCAACGGCGACGGACGCGCACGTTGTGTGGCGTCGGACGCGGAGGACGAGCGAAGAACGCGGATCAGAGACATCAGAAATTGGCGAAGAATGCGTCAGACTCACGTTGAGGGCAATGGCGGACGCTGACATGGCTTGGTAACGGTCGGCTGATTCGAAGCTCGGGGCGACCGTCGGACGCGTCCGACGGGCGGCGTCGGACGTGTCTGATGCTGTGGTTTTCAGCGCCCGAGTGGTATAACAGTTGGATTTGAGTGTGGGCTTATAAATAGATGGGTGGCCGGGCTTGGCTCCCTCTCTTGACTTCCCAACTCTTTCATTCATCCTTGTGAGCAGAAAAACACTCTCCCACTCTTCTCCCTTGCTTGATTGATCATCCTAAGAGAGATTGAGTGAATCACCTAGTGCATTGCATTGCTTGAGGGCATCTAGTGGCACTTGTGGGTGGTTTCGCCGGTGGATTTCTTGTTACTCTTGGAGAGTACCGCTCCTAGCCGGCTTGGAGATTGTTGGAGGCGTTGGCAAGAGAAGGTGATTGTTCTTGGCCACCTCCGGTTGATTGTGAGAGGTTTGAGCTCACCTCGTGGGGATCATGAAGAGCATCCTAGTGGAATCCGCGTGTCGTTGAGTACCTCGCTTGAGAGTGGGTCTTGCGGTGCCTTGCGGGGCAAGCCTTGAGGGGCTAGTGACTTGAGGGTCATATCGAGGAACCACCTAGGTGTTGGTCGACACAACCGGTGACGTAGCTTGGCGGTGCCCAAGTGAACACAGGGTGAACAAAAACAATTGTGTTCATCTTTGTCTCACGGTGATTGGTCGTCATCGATTGTGTGTTGCCGATTGTGATTGATTGCTCATTCTCTTGGTGATTGGCAACCTCGACTCGACGCGTCGGTATAACAAGCCTTATCCTCTCTTGTATTACTTTGATTACATTCTTGCAAAGTAGAATTGCTTGTGTGGTCGGTCGGGAACCACTTCTTGTGTAGACTAAATCTCTGGGTAGAATTGCTTGTGTGGTCGGTCGGGAACCACTTCTTGTGTAGACTAAATCCCGTGGGTAGAACTCTTGATCACTAGTGGTAGCTCTTGTGTATACTAGTGATCACCTACTAGAATTGTTTGGATAGGAGGCTTGCAACACCTAGTAGGCTAAGCATAACTTGCTTTCCGCCGTTTGTGTATCTGTTGATGTCTATTAAGTGCAACTGAAATAAGGAGGGTTCGGCAAGCGCACAGAATATATCATCGTAGCATTTTAACTGGGAGTAATCCAGGTATCATTATTTATAATTTTACCACTCGGGAAGGGAATGCCTTTGGATAATGAGTGATGAGCAATGCACATGCAATAATGGAGAGCTCAACCTTGTCTCGTATCGATCATCTCATACGGGGTAAGTGTCACATAAAATATAGGAATGAATGATAAATGACATAAGATAAATGAGAGCATTTAGCCACATAAAATAATAGTAATAAGCCATCTCAACTTAGCACTCTAAGCTTATAACACTAGCATGGACTAGGTCGATCTAGGGTATAATCCTATGTTATTCTAACTACAAAGTCAAAGCATACAATGATTAGTGCAAGAACATCTAGCAATCATGGCGGGAAAAGGTTACATCTATGCATAGTGATATTACCGAGAAGACAAGAGACATAGCAATGACTTCAATGTAATAGGTTTGTTCTGCTAGACCTATACTCGGGAGAAGGGCTACAAAGGACTCAACAAAGTCACTCCCGTGATCTACCTCACGATCCGGAATATAGGGTGCAATCGCAGATAAATACGGTTTAGGCACCACGCCTACACAATATTTACCACTCACCCATCGATCTAATGAGCAAGCGCTATACGATCCTATGCATAAACATAATTCTAGTCCAACTATGCTAAACATATAATCAAAGTAGACTAAGAACAATATAATTAAGAACATAATCAAATAGAGCAAAGTCAAGTCGATATAATAGAATAGAATAAAGTACTACTCATAGTATCACGAACAATGATGAATATTACAAGAATGTAGAAGGGAATTACCAAGAACTCCGACGATCCGGACTCCAAGCTAGGCTTGATTCCCTCTAGATCTATTCCTATGTAGCTATGCTACTAAACTATGGAGCTCTAATTGAGATGGTGGCTCGGCTTCTCCGAATCCTCTCGGATGAATGAAGAGAATGAATTAGGGTTTCACCCGAGGGCCGGGAGCTCAATATATAGCCCCCTAAGATGAACCACAGCCCTCGGATCAAACCGACCTAAATGGACGATAATTATTCATCCTCAAAGGCGGTGGAGGCGGGATCCGCGTGACTCGACGTGATTGGTCGAGGTGGGGAGTCGGCCGACTCCCCTTGGCGGCCGACCCTGGAGGCTGCCGGGTGGGCCCAGCCTTCGGGGTCGCCTTAAAGGAGTCTTCTAGATTATACTTTTTCACCCGTTCGGTCTTTATCTCTATGTAATCATGACATGTGGGCCTCCTTTGGTTCTCTTTCGATAAACCCCCGAGAAATAGACAATCACCAAAACTCGTGGAATTACATCGGTGTAACCCCTATATCTAATAGGTGAACTCATATTAGTCCTTTCTCTTACTGCGTTGACGGTATAAAATTGATACTTAATGACCGTCAACAGTATCTAACGAAGTTTGCTTAGTGAGTTTGTAGAATTTTTTATAGGCTATTCACCCCCCTCTAGCCATCTAGGACCTTACAACTGGTATCGGAGCCGAGGTCACCGTTTTAGTGCAAGGCTTAACATCCTACGGTGTTAAGATGGCTCAAATTGTGTTCAACCATGTTGGGGGCAAACCGCCTATGTTTGATGGAGTTAGTTCTTTTGATCATTGGAAGAGAAAGATGATCATGTATCTTGGTTCAATACAAGAGAGAGTCTTGCAAGTTACATTGCATGACTATGCTATTCTTGATAATGATCATCTCACCGATGAAGATAGAGCCAACACAACATGCAATACAATGGCTCTCAACACCTTATACAATGGCATTGATACAAAGGTGTTTGAGGGGATCAAGGACTTGGAGCGTGCAAATGAAGTGTGGACAAGGTTGGGTGAGACCTATGAAGGCACCAAGGTTGTGAAGAGTGCAAAGCTATATGGGCTCAAGAGTGAGTTCGAGAACTTCAAGAAAAAGGAGGATGAAACAATCATTGAAATGTTTCATCGCTTGCAAGTGATTGTGAATGATCTCAAGAGTTTGGGGCACAAGACAAAAGATGAAGATTTTTGTCACAAGTTCTTGATATGCTTGCCAAAGAGCTTCAAGATGTTGAAGCTAATGCTACAAAGAGATGGGCTTGAAGATAAGAAGCCAAATGATTTGCTTGGTGAAGTCTTGACATATGACAAATTTGATCAAGATGATGAGAAGGTGGAAGAGGAGAAGAAGAAGAAGACCGTGGCATTCCAAGCCACATCCTCCAAGGGCAAAGCACCAATGTTTGAAGAAGAAGAAGAAAACAATGATGAAGATGGTGAATTTGAGATTGGTGATGAGGCACTTGCTCTTGTGGTGAAGAAGATGGGTCACATGTTCATCAAGAGAAGAGGCTTCAAGAGAAACAACTTCAAGAAGCAAGAGCAACCAAGAAAGTGCTTCAATTGTGATAGCACCGAGCATCTACAAGCCGAATGCCCATATGAGAAGAAGAAGAACTACAACAAGGGCAAGTTTGAGAAGAAGAAGCATGAGGCCAAGATGACACTCAAGAAGGGCAAAAATGGTGCATTTGTGGTCACTTGGGAGAGTGACAATGATGATGAAGATGAAGAATCAAGCAACAAGGCTATGGCTTCCATCGCCATCAACAAGAAGTCTTCATTATTCTCTTCATCACCATCGTGCTTCATGGCCAAAGAAACCAAGGTACAATATGATGATAGTGATGATGATAGTGAGATGGAATATGCTCACGATATTGATAATATTGATGATGATGATGATGAACCTTCTAAGGACCAATTATATGACTTGATACAAGAGACTAGAGATATAGCTATTGCCAAGCAAAAGGAGTGCAAGAAGCTTTCAATGAAAGTAGAAATACTTGAGAAAGCCCTAGGTGAGCTTATGACCACTCATGAGTGTCTAGTGAAAGACCATGAGAAACTTGGTGATGCTCATTCTAAGCTAGAAAAGGCTCACTCACTTCTTCTTGAACAACAAGCAAAGAAAGTGGTAGTTGCATCATGTGATATAGGTCTTGCTTGTGACATCATTGATGATTCTTCATGTCAATCTATCATCATTGCAAATAGTAACTCTTCTTGTAGCACATCATCCACCACCACCACCGACTCTATCTCCGCTACTAGTGATGGTTTCACTTGTGATGCTACACTAATGGTAGAGAATGAGACCCTCAAGAAGGAGGTGGATGAGCTCACTCATGCCCTAGGCAAAGCCTATGGTGGTGAGGCCCGCTTGCTAAAATGCTTGGGTAGCCAAAGGTTCTCTCTCAACAAAGAGGGATTGGGCTATACTCCCAAGAAGGGCAAGTTGACCTTTGCAACTCCAAAGCCTAGCTTTGTGAAGAGCAATGGTCGGTTTTGCTATAGATGCAAGCAAGTTGGGCACCTAGAGCAAAATTGCAACAAGAAGCAACAAAACAAGAAACTTGACAATGCTATACCTTTTGATTCTTGTTATGTGCTTACCAAGGGTGTGAAAGGTGTGCAAGCTAAGTTTGTTGGTACACCCATTGTTGGCCCAAAGAAGAAGGCTATTTGGGTACCAAAGAGCTTAGTTACTAACCTACAAGGACCCAAGCAAAAATGGGTACCTAAGCTTCATTGATTTGCTTGTAGGTGAACTATAAAGCCGGAGGAAGGCATTGGATCATTGATAGTGGGTGTTCTCAACACATGACCGGCACATCAAGAATGTTTGATTCAATTGAGAAGAATGATAGTGGCATTGAGTCAATCACATTTGGCAATAACAACAAAGGCAAGGTCGTTGGCTTGGGCAAGATTGCAATATCAAATGACATGAGTGTCTCCAATGTGTTGTTAGTTGAAAGCTTGAATTTCAATCTTCTCTCGGTGGTACAAATTTGTGATCTAGGCTACAAGTGCATCTTAGGGGCAAATGATGTTGAGGTAGTTTCTCTTGATGGCTCCAACTTGGTGTTCAAAGGATTTAGATATGAGAAAATCTATATCTTGTTGACTTCAACACTAGTGAAGCTTCTTTGACAACATGTTTAATATCAAAATCAAGTTTGGGTTGGCTTTGGCATAGAAGGCTTGGACATGTTGGCATGAAACAATTGAAGAAGCTCACACAACACAATCTTGTAGAAGGCTTGAAAGATGTTGAATTTGAGAAAGACAAGTTGTGTAGTGTATGTCAAGCCGGGAAGCAAGTTGGAAGCTCACATCCAAAGAAGAGTACAATAAGCACATGCAAGGCATTTGAGTTGTTGCACATGGATTTATTTGGCCCAACTACATACACAAGCATTGGTGGCAACAAGTATGGGTTTGTCATAGTGGATGACTTCACAAGATTCACATGGGTATTCTTTCTTAGTGACAAGAGTGAAGTGTATGACACCTTCAAGACCTTTCTCACTAGAGTTCACAATGAGTTTGATATGAGAATCAAGAAAGTGAGAAGTGACAATGGGAGTGAGTTCAAGAACACAAGAATGGAAGGATTGTGTGACCACTATGGCATTGGTCATCAATTCTCGGCCAAGTATACTCCACAATCAAATGGCCTAGTTGAGAGGAAGAATAGAACATTGCTTGATATGGCTAGATCAATGCTTCATGAGTACAATGTTAGTCAATCATTTTGGGATGAAGCAATCAACACGGCATGCTACTACATCGATAGGCTCTATTGTCACACTTTGCTAGAGAAGACCCCATATGAGTTACTTCATGGAAGAAAGCCCAACATTGGCTATTTTAGAGTGTTTGGTTGCAAATGCTACATCTTGAGAAAGGGCACTAGATTGGGGAAGTTTGAAAAGAGATGTGATGAAGGGTTCCTACTCGGTTATTCAACTACAAGCAAGGCTTATAGAGTTTGGAACAACTCAAGTGGCATTCTAGAGGAAGTCCATGATGTGCAATTTGATGAAACCAATGGGTCACAAGATGAAGATGAAAATCTAGAAGATGTTGGTGGAACTCAATTGGTTGAAGCTATGAAGAACATGGACATTGGTGACATAAGAGCAAAGCAAGTGGTTGATGTACAAGATGATAAAGATGAAGTGCTCAATTCTCCATTGAGGCAAGCTAGCAATGCTCAAGTGCAAGATCATGGTGCTAGTTCATCTAATGAAGACAAGTCAAGTGATCAACCAAGCTCAAGCAATCAAGTGCAAGTGTTACAACCACAACATGTTGCAAGAGATCACCCAATTGATAGTGTTATTGGTGATATTAGAAGTGGTGTGCAAACAAGATCAAGAGTGGCAATGATTTGTGAGTATGCATCATTTGTGTCAACCAAAGAGCCAAAGAAAGTTGAGGAAGCTTTGGATGATGCCGATTGGATCATGGCAATGCAAGAAGAGCTCAACAACTTCACAAGAAATGATGTGTGGGAGTTAGTTGAGAGGTCGGAGGATCACAATGTCATTGGAACCAAATGGGTTTTCAAGAACAATCAAGATCAAGATGGTGTTGTGATTAGAAACAAAGCAAGACTAGTTGTACAAGGCTATACTCAAGTTGAAGGTCTTGACTATGATGAAACATATGCTCCCGTGGCAAGATTGGAGGCAATAAGGATACTATTGGCTTATGCATGTGCCCATAACATCAAGTTGCATCAAAATGGATGTCAAGAGTGCATTTCTCAATGGGATCATCAATGAGCTAGTATATGTTGAGCAACCTCCCGGTTTTGAAGATGAGAAGAAGCCCAACCATGTGTACAAGTTGAAGAAAGCCTTGTATGGATTAAAGCAAGCACCTAGAGCATGGTATGAGAGATTGAAGAACTTTCTTCACTCCAAGGGGTTCATTATGGGCAAGGTTGATACTACTCTATTCACCAAGAAGATTGGTAATGATCTCTTCATTGTGCAAATCTATGTTGATGATATCATCTTTGGATCAACAAATCAAGCATATTGTGAAGAATTTTGTGAAATGATGGCAAAAGAGTTTGAGATGTCCATGATTGGTGAACTTAGCTATTTGCTTGGTCTTCAAGTCAAGCAATTGTAGAATGGGACATTTGTGAGTCAAGGAAATACATAAGGGACATTTTGAAGAAGTTTGGGATGCAAGATGCAAAGCCAATCTCAACTCCAATGGGCATCAATGGGAATCTTGATAGTGATCATGATGGCAATATGGTGAATCAAAAGGATTATCGGTCATTGATTAGAAGCCTACTCTATGTTACCGCATCAAGACCGGATGTCATGTTTAGTGTTTGCATGTGTGCTAGATATCAAGCCTCACCTAGAGAGAGTCATCTCACGGCCGCAAAGAGAATATTGAGGTACTTAAAGCAAACAAGAGATGTTGGATTGTGGTATCCTAAGGGGTCAAAGTTTGAATTGATTGGATATTCGGACTCCGACTATGGTGGTTGCAAGATCAATAGAAAGAGCACAAGTGGTACATGTCAACTTCTTGGAAGGTCACTTGTGTCATGGTCCTCAAAGAAACAAAATAGTGTGGCAATCTCTACCGCCGAAGCCGAATATGTTAGTGCGGGGAGTTGTTGTGCACAATTGCTTTGGATGAAGTCAACTTTGAAGGATTATGGCATCAACTTCAAGAATGTGCCATTGTTGTGTGATAATGAAAGTGCAATCAAGATGACACAAAACCCGGTTCAATATGGAAGAACAAAGCACATTGACATAAGGCATCACTTCATTAGAGATCATCAACAAAAGGGTGACATTTCCATTGAAAGTGTGGGCACCGATGATCAACTTGCCGATATACTCACCAAGCCACTTGATGAAAGAAGGTTTTGCAAGCTAAGGAATGAATTGAACATTCTTGACTTCTCAAACATGTGTTGAATGCACCCCACCACTACTTGACATGCCTCTCCTTCGACAAAGCAACGTACAATTGGTTGACATGTCATTCATGCTTAGGATTATACTTATGGTAGCACATATAGACATACAAGGTGCATTTGGAGCATTCATGATAAATCAAATGTGTTTGATGTATATATGTTTACCACTATTGCTTCTATGCTTTCCTTGATCTAGTGGTAACATATGACATGTTTGTGGGCTTGCAATCCTAGTGTTGAATCTAGAATATTTGCTACAAGTGTTTAATTCAACATAGGCAAGATAACCCTTGTCATGAGGTGTGAAGAAGCTTGTCTTTGGTTCAAACTGAATTAAATGTCTTTGGCAAGTGGTCTAGATTGAACCAAATTTGACTAAAGTTTTGTTTACTCCATCAAAGTCCTTTTCTCTCCACAATTTGATCCCATTTTTGGGCAATTGTTGACAAAGGGGGAGAGAAAAAGATGATTGAACATGATAAAGGGGTAAATAAAATTTTGATGCACACAAGAAGGGGGAGCAAGCTCATAAACAAAGTTGTTGCATTTGTTTGTGCATTCTCATATGACTTGCTCATAGCACCTAGTTTCAAAGTTTTATACAAGTGGTGTCTCCTTGCTTGTGTGGTGCAATGCTAGTATAGGACTTGAATTGTGAAATGATCTACTAGCATGCATAGGTTGTAACTAGACTTCTTTTGCTTTCAAGTAGTTCAAGAACTTTGCTTATAATGTTGATCTTATGGGGTTCTTGAGTTTTGATGGATGTCTAGTTACTACATGGTGCTAAGGATGGTGTAATAGGCAACTCCGATTGGTATCACGCTTCAAAGGTCCATTTCTTACACCTTAGCATCATTTTGGTAGAATTACTCTCCCAAGACTTTTATCCATGCATATGTGCAAAGCTTCAAATCCAAACTCTATGCACATATGTAGGGGGAGCAATACTACCAAAACCGAACTTGCTATAATTATCCAAACTTCTCTTGTGAGTTTAATGATTGGACAAGTATGACAAGTACAAAATCTTTATTATAAAATCATCTTTGTTGAGGTTGTCATCAATTACCAAAAAGGGGGAGATTGAAAGTCCCTAGTTTGGTTTTGGCTAATTGATGAAACCATGGACTAACCTTGTTTATCTAAATGGTTGATTTAGAGAAAGGTTGTCCACATGATGAGCATATTGAATGTGAAGCATGACACGTGTCATGTGATCAAAGATGAAGATCAAGACGATGCTTGGCTCCATGGACCGGTGTTGAAGGTGAAGGGCTAGTCGAGGCTTGTGAGTGAAGGACCATGCGATGGTGAAGCTCGGGCAAGACTAGGCGCCGATGGACCGATGCACGGTGAAGGGCAAGTGAAGTCGAGGTCGATGGATCGAGACGGTCACATGATGGTGTGAAGCGTTCATATCATTTGGAAGAACAAAATGGGCTCAAGGCAAAGGTATAACCGATAGGGCCATTTTGTTTTGCACTCAAGACACCATAGAGGGTGTGAGTGGTTTAGGATCGATAGCCGCACTATTAAGAGGGAAAGTCTTATCGGCTATTCGACGCACGGGTGCCACTAGGTGATTTCATGAAGTGCATTGCATGTAGAACCTAGTGAGCTAAGCCATTGCCTTATATCTCGAGAGATAAACTAACCCTTGTGTTCAAGAGAGTGATCGACAAGTGGTGGTTAGTACCTAAAGGCATTTGGTTTGAGTTGGATCGACGACGCGCGAAGAAACGACGATGATCAAGTCTGCTACAAGGCGTCGGACGCGGCTGAGGCACGGCGTCGGACGCGCGGCTTAGCGCCGGACGCGGACCAGTGGCCTTGTGGAGCGCTGGGGTCGGCGGACGCCCGCGACAGACGCGGCTTGGCAGCGTCGGACGCTGTTTGCCGTGCGTCCGTCGGGCTCGGTCGCTGGCTCGGCTCGGCCAGGTCACTGGCGCCGGACGCGACCGACGGTGGAGCCACGACGCGGTACGGCCAGTGTACGGCGTCCGGCACGGCGTGGTTGGCTGAAGCAAAGGCGCGATGATCAACGGCGACGGACGCGCACGTTGTGTGGCGTCAGACGCGGAGGACGAGCGAAGGACGCGGATCAGAGACATCAGAAATTGGCCGGACCGGCGGACGCGTTCGCCCGAGGGCGTCGGACGCACGTTGAGGGCAACGGCGGACGCTGACGTGGCTTGGTAACGGTCGGCTGATTCGAAGCTCGGGGCGACCGTCGGACGCGTCCGACGCTGTGGTTTTCAGCGCCCGAGTGGTATAACGGTTGGATTTGAGTGTGGGCTTATAAATAGATGGGTGGCTGGGCTTGGCTCCCTCTCTTGACTTCCCAACTCTTTCATTCATCCTTGTGAGCAAAAAACACTCTCCCACTCTTCTCCCTTGCTTGATTGATCATCCTAAGAGAGATTGAGTGAATCACCTAGTGCATTGCATTGCTTGAGGGCATCTAGTGGCACTTGTGGGTGGTTTCGCCCAGGATTTCTTGTTACTCTTGGAGAGTACCGCTCCTAGCCGGCTTGGAGATTGTTGGAGGCGTTGGCAAGAGAAGGTGATTCTTCTGGGCCACCTCCGGTTGATTGTGAGAGGTTTGAGCTCACCTCGTGGGGATCACGAAGAGCATCCTAGTGGAATCCGCGTGTCGTTGAGTACCTCGCTTGAGAGTGGGTCTTGCGGTGCCTTGCGGGGTGAGCCTTGAGGCGCTAGTGACTTGAGGGTCATACCGAGGAACCACCTAGGTGTTGGTCGACACAACCGGTGACGTAGCTTGGCGGTGCCCAAGTGAACACCGGGTGAACAAAAACAATTGTGTTCATCTTTGTCTCACGGTGATTGGTCGTCATCGATTATGTGTTGCCGATTGTGATTGATTGCTCATTCTCTTGGTGATTGGCAACCTCGACTCGACGTGTCGGTATAACAAGCCTCATCCTCTCTTGTATTACTTTGATTACATTCTTGCAAAGTAGAATTGCTTGTGTGGTCGGTCGGGAACCACTTCTTGTGTAGACTAAATCCCGTGGGTAGAATTGCTTGTGTGGTCGGTCGGGAACCACTTCTTGTGTAGACTAAATCCCGTGGGTAGAACTCTTGATCACTAGTGGTAGCTCTTGTGTGTACTAGTGATCACCTACTAGAATTGTTTGGATAGGAGGCTTGCAACACCTAGTAGGCTAAGCATAACTTGCTTTCCGCCGTTTGTGTATCTAACGAAGTTTGCTTAGTGAGTTTGTAGAATTTTTTATAGGCTTTTCGCCCCCCTCTAGCCATCTAGCACCTTACATGGGCAAGACAAGAACAATGATGATGATGATGATGATGGGGTACAACAGGTAGGTAGGGTGGAGTTGGTGGAAATGATGAAAGGTGTTGACTATACAAGCAGTCGTGATGTTGAGCCAGCTGATGTTAGTAAGATGATGGGCCTGGAAAAGATACAGGAGGTGTCTGTGGAGATGCAGAAAATATCTAAGCAAGAGGGGTGTGTGATTGACAATGAAGAGTTCATATCATCACAGGAAAGTTCAACTGCTGTGAGGAAGATGATAGGGGAGCTGATCCCACAAACCAAAGATGTTGAGATAAGGTTGTCCAATGGGCCAGGTGAGACTATGAGGATGCTGAACAAAGGTATGAGGATTGATGGGATGAGAAATGATATTGAGGAGGTTATCATTGAGCAAGAAAGTGGGGCCAATATGAGTGTTGAAGAAAATGGGAAGAAGATGGGTGGTGAGGATGCACAAGGTAGCATGGATAAAGATGATGAACTCTATGGAAGGGATGCTGAAGTGGCAGCAGAATCTTCTGAAAATCATGAGAGTGGGGACGATAGTGATCTAGTGGCTACAGTGGATGTGATGGAGAAAGGGGAAGGTGGAAATGATGCAATAACGGTGATGATGGTAATCACAGTGGTGCTTCTTCCGCTATACACAAGGATGGTCTCTCTGGGGTTTTACGATCGACCGGAACAAGGAAGGTGGTCAATCGGAAAGGAGAAGGAGTGAAAAGACCGAAGAATGAAATTCATCTTACTACCCAGGAAAAAAATGAGGTGGCGACAAGGAAAAGATCTTTAGAAGGTAACATCTCAAAACCGACTAAATTTGCTTCGGTGATAATTCGAGTCTTAAATAATATCATTGGAATGCTTGGTGTTTCTATTAAGAATGATAACTTTGATGCTTTTGACATGCTTAGAGATCTTGAGAATGCTAGGCAGAATTTGTTTGATAAACACAATAATAAATTGTTGGTTGATTTCATTGAGGAACATAATGTGTTGGATGTTGAAAATATTAGTGCTAGTGAGGATGAATCGATATTGAGGTGAATGGCAGTCAGGATATGGAAACAAATGACAAGGATGGGGGAAAAAGGTGAAAGTGTTATCTAGGAGGAAAGGAAAAAACTAGGAATGTCCTGAGTTGAAAAAGGCTATGAGTGAATGTCACTCTAGTAGTGTGAAGAAAAGGAAAAAACAAAGAAAAAAATGACAATAAATGGTCTAATCTGGAATTGTAGAGGACTAAAAAAAAGAGGAGTCTCTACTTTCTTAAAAAATCTTATTCTTGAACACATGTTTAATTTTGTGGGTTTGCAAGAAACTATGGTGGCTGATTGTACCGATAGAATGTTGAGAAAATTTGATCCATCTCAAGATTATTACGTGGATGAATAACCCATCATTGGAAAATCGGGTGGCATTTTAATTGGGGTGTTGCTGGAAAGATTTGATGTTGGTTCCTTTAAGCGAGGGTCAGTTTATGATTCAGTTGAATCTATGGGATAAAATAATTAGAGAAAAGTGGAACATAATAGTAGTTTATGGGGCTGCTTATGATGAGAATAACGTATCTTTTTTGGCCGAACCGCCCCAATTTTTGCTTTGCGCAATGAACCTTTTTTGGTTGGTGGAGACTTTAACATAATAAGATTCGAGTTATGAGAAAAACAGTAGTGATAGAGTGCATAGATTCACACCCTTGTTCAATTCGTGATTAATTTTTATGAGCTTAGGGAATTAGAGATGTCGGAGGAGTTTATACTTGGTCCAACAATCAAACACCACCCGTGTTGGAAAAATTAGACGAGTGTTGGTTTCTAAGAGTTGGGAGGATTTGTTTCCAAAAAATTTAGTTAGGAAGATGCCTCGCGAAGTGTCGATCATAATCCTCTCATTGTTTTTTATGAGAATAATATAAAGTTACCTTTTATACGTTCAAGTTTGATTTGAGCTGGTTAAAAAATTCGAGTTCTTTGAGTTGGTTAAAGCATTGTGGGAGAAACCATGTAGAGCAAAGTCGGCTTGTGATAAGATCCATCAAAAAATAAAGTTGTTTAAACAGTTCTTTAAAGGGTGGGGTTTTAATTTGCAAGGGAAAAAGAAAAAAAGGAAAATCTATCAAAGTGAACTTGCTGAGTTGGAGCTTATTGAGGAAGAGTTTGGTCTACTTGAATGTCAAGTAGACAGGAAAATATGGTTGACTATGGAGAATTTGAAAAGTTTAGAAGAGGAAGAATTATATTGGCATGAGAGAAGTCATCGAATTGGTTATTGAAGGGTGACAATAATACTTCTTATTTTCATAAAGTAGCAAGTGGAAGAAAGAGAAAAAAAATACTATTATAACATTGGAAAAAGATGGGGAGACCATTGAGGGGGTTGAAAATTTCTTTGAAGGTGGCTCTGTAGATATTATTCGATCTTTTTGGTCCACTCGATGATGGGGCCTTTCGGTTAGATGATGCCTTCAGGGAAAATTTACCTTATGTATCTCGAATCGATAATGAGAATTTGTGTAAGCCTTTTTTTTGAAAAGGAAATAAAGGATGCATTAGATCAAATGGAAACTAACAAGGCACCGAGGGCCTGATAAATCCCTATTGAATTCTATCAAGAGGCGTGGAATGTGGTAAAGAATGATGTTGTGCAATTATTTGATGACTTTTATAATCATAAAGTAAACATTTCAAGATTGAATTATGGTATTATAACCTTGTTACCTAAGGTTAATGATGCTGTGAAAATACAACAATTCGAGACCTATTTGTTTGCTGAACCGCCTCTATAAGCTGATTACTAAGACCCTCACTTTGAGACTAGAACCCGTAGTAGAAAAATTGATTCATGGAACACAAACGCATTTATGAAAAAGAGAAACATTTTGATTGGAATCATGTGTTTGCATGAAATTATACATGAAACAAAAAGGAGAGGTGCGGTTGGCATTGTATTAAAGATTGATTTTGAAAAGGCATATGATAAAAGTTAAATGGGACTTGTTATTCAGTTGTATGGAAAAAAAGGGGGTTTCAAGAGAGATGGTGTAGATGGATTAGGGAAGTGGTTGCTGGAGGAACAGTGAGTGTGAAAATTAATAACGAGATTGGGCCATATATAAAAAGTCACAAAGGTGTGAGGCAGGGTGATCCCTTGTCTCCAGTTCTTTTTAATTTTGTTGCGGTTGTCTAACTAGATTAATACATAGAGCTCAAAGTAATGGACTGGTGACAGGATTGATTGAGCATATTATACCTCATGGAGTGGCTGTATTACGATACGCTGACGACACGCTTCTTTTCTTAAAAATGACTTGAATCAAGCGTCTCATATGAAATTCCTGCTTTATATTTTTGAGATGATTGTTGGTTTAAAGATAAACTTTGACAAGAGTGAAATTTTTGTAATCAATGATGATGGTGAATGGAGTGAGAAATATGCTTCCTTGTTTAATTGTCAGAGTGGGTCTTTTCCTATGAAATATTTGGGTGTTCCTGTTTCACCTAGTAAGTTGAAAGTTGCTGACTGGAATCATTTGGTAGAGAAAGGCTTGAAGAGTCTAGATTTATGGAAAGGTGGAACTGTATCTATTGCTGGGAGATCTATCCTTATTAGTACTAGTCTAAATAACTCTCCAATGTACCATATGTCTGTTTATTTGCTACCAAAAACAACCATTGCAAAAATGGAAAAAACTAGAAGGACTTTCTTTTGGCAAGGGGGTGCTTTAAAGAAGAAATGTCATTTGGTCAAATGGGAGCTTGTTTGTAGAGATAAGAAAAAAGGGGGTCCGGGAATCAAAGATTTGAGAAAGATAACCATTAGCTTGATGAGTAAGTGGTGGTGGAGATTGGAAAATGAGGAGGGCCTTTGGCAAGAGATAGTCAAATATAAATACTTAAGAAATAAAACAATCCATGAGGTTGATCATAGGCTTGATGATTCTCCAATTTGGAATGATATGTTGAAAGTTAAAAAGATATATTTGCAAGGCGTGACCGTGAAAATTGGCAAAGGTAATTTGACTAGATTTTGGCTCCAATTTTGTTTGAATTGTGTGAAGATAAAACAATTACTTGTTGAACAAGCTATCACCGAGAAAAAACCAATTATTTTTAGAAGATGGCTTTTTGATAGTTTGAGGATAGAATGGGATTTAATTTGGAATGAAGCTTTGGTCTTTAACTTATCTAAGGAGAATGATAAAGTGGGCTGGGCTTATGGAAAAAAAAGGAGTCTTTACCGTCGTCAATGTATGCTTGCTCAATATATTTCTTGTTCTAGTTGGTTTCATAAATGAATTTGGAAGAGTAAAGTTCCCAAAAAGATCAAAATTTTCTTATGGTTGATATCAAATAATGCAATTTTAACTAAAGATAATCTAAGGAGAAGAAAATGGCAGGGGTATCCAAGTTGTATGTTTTGTCAATGTGTAGAAACCATTGATCATTTGTTCTTTCAATGCCCTGTTGTGAAAATGATTTGGATTGTGGTTGCTAAATGTTTTGGAGCTGATAACGTGCCTAGAAACTTAGAACAATGTTGGTTGTGGTGTGATAAGTGGATTCCTAATGGAATTAAGTTCCATGTTTGTGGTACTGCAGCTATATGTTGGGCGGTCTGGAAGTCTAGAAATAGAGCAGTGTTTGATAAGATTTTGATAAAGATTCCTATTGAAATCATTTGCCATATTTGTGCTCTTATTAAACATTGGGCGGGGTTGTATGATGAGGAGGACAAAGAAGCTTTGATCCATGGGGCTGACTGTATGTTGAAGATAGCCAAAACTACGCTGATGAATCCTTCAACTGGGCGGATGCAGCTTCCACCTATCGGTGGAACTACAGCAACTGGGCGGCTGCTGAGTTTCTCCCAGGGCGATGGTGAGGAATCTAAAGAGATCTGAGCAGGATCAGAAAGTAAAAAGAAGTAGAAGAGTTGCAAAGGAGGCGCTATATCTCGAGTCGTAATATTTGAGGAGTGATGATAGACTAGTAAAATCTCAAGAAAGTTTCTAGGGCTAGATGTTTGCCTGTGTCTCTTTTGGTTGTTGAGTAGCTTTCTCATAAATCGTTTGTATTAGTTGATCAAAAACTGTTTTTCTTCGAGTTTCGATCCCATCTTGTAAAACTCGCCACAATTGTAATTCCGTTATTCGTAATGGAATTGGGGGTTCCCGAGTGGAAAAAAAAAGAACAACCAATGCAAGATCTCAATCTCCTAAGAGTTGATGGCATGTTTAAACATCTCAATCTTGTTACACCACATGTCTCTTCAGCAGTGTTTAACCTGCGAGTTAACACCGGTCATATATCTACCCTTAATAAACGCACTTTGATTAGTGACCAACAATCTCTAAGCTACTTTGCCTATAAGTAAATTAGAAAATATTTTAAAGCTATAGTTTATAACAAATTAATGAGTTTAAATTGTTTCATATTGCAAGCATCACTCACTTTAGAAATTCCAGAGAAAGACATTCTTTTATATATTTAATTAGCTAGTTAGGTCTGTAGTGGCGGGCTTTAAAGCAAGGTTCAAATCCATATAGCATGAGAAAAAGATGTTATTTATTAAGTGAGACTCCTATGATGATTTCCTCAATTTTGTAAATTAGTTGTTTTGGTCTTTCAAAGGTGTTCCTAAAGGTAAAGTGTGTGTTCATAGATGTGGCAATGAGTACGTGCTATGGACATATAAACTTTGTGTCTCTTGTGTTTGGTGGGTTGGGGGGGGGGGCTGTGTGGGCAAGGTGGGTGGTTTCCATGAGTTGTGTAGAGTACTATATATATATAGGATGTTTGCGCAACAATTAGATTTTTTTTTTAGAGAGATAGATTTTTTTTAGAACAGAATATATCTTTATTATTCTTCAAAGGAGGATAAAATAATTATTGACTTTTTATGATATTTTATCAAAAAAAGAAAACAATTATTATTTTACTCGCCTAGCTTGATAGCTTCAAACATCGAACAACTTTTGTTCAAAAAGGTCCAAGATCAAAGTGTTAGCCCAATAGAGATCCTCTTGACAAGGGGCTTTTGTCCGGATCCATTTTAGGAACGGCCCATATGAAGGTTGAAGGCCTGATCGGCCCATGAGATTATGATTATCAAAGCTTGATCCGCCACCAATCCTGTCTACCTGCACCTGCACGATTGAAAAGCCCAGCCCTGGAAGATGTCCGAGAAAGGGCGATGTGGAGGTGGAGGATTTGCCAATGCGATATTTTGGTTCTTGATGAAATGATCTCTTTCGTGGAACTAATGAAGCCAGTGAAAGAATCTTTCGTCGAATTATTATTAAAAGAGCTTTGCCCTGGGGCTGAGGATTGCCTACAAGAGTACAAGTCTATAGTGATTTTTTGTGTATATGTCCAAAATTGAAGCAGTCCACGGTCGACGGTCGACAGCACTACGTGCAATCGTGCAGCAGCAGCAGGGCCGACCATGGTGGTCGTGTCACGTCAGCCGTCACGCTCTCTGTAGCGTAATGTCTCTGCCTGGGCTGGGACAGAGCACAGAGGTGAGAGGTCACGGTCGCACGTTTTGTGCCTTTTCTTGCCCCGGCTCGCATGCATGCCTGGGTGCTGCGTGGTGCCGGATGAGTGCACGACCTGGTGGCGCCTGTCTGCGAGTCTGTCTCGGTCGCCGGCGCTCGTACGGCACAAGCAGAACAAGCCGTGACGGGGTACGGTGACTGACCGATCATTCATCCGAGACGATCCGTGACGATTTTAACGATGACGATGATATATATTGATCTGAATGAATGCAAGACCGATCACCGATCGATCCTTGCAGTAATGGCTGGTCAACTTATTCTACTAAATAAAATGTCAGCCACATCAATTAATCCAGTACTTAAAGGTTGTATTGTACTAGTATGAGTACTATGTAGACGCACAAAAGAAGGAAGTGATCAAACAGAGCAACTTGCTGCTCGCCGTCGTCGACGACTCGTGCCCCGGGCGTGTTCGGCTCGGCGCGCGGTGCGGCGACCCTGGTGGGCGACTGCTGACTGGCATCTCGCGGCGCGGTCGTCGTCGTCGATCGCCGATTCCAATTCGTCATGCTGTCAACGTACATACACATAGAAAACTCGACGAACGCCCCGACCTCCCTCGCAACAACAAGCTAAAGCTTAAAGGCGTCCGGATTGGAAAAAAAAAAGTAGATGCACTCTTCAGTCCTTATGTTCCCTTCGCTAGCTAAAGAAGACGAAATCGACGACCGACCTGTGATTGATGACATCAGCACTATATCTCCGACCAACTGTGCGTTTTCTCTTCGTCTCTTCGCGTTGACGCGATAACCCAGGTCAAGCCGCCGTGCATGTGGTCCAAAAACTATCGCTTCGCTTCGATTCAATTAATTCCGATCCACGAAGATGCTCTTGCTTAGCTTTTTTCCTCTCCACTTCATGGATCGGTGCCGGTGGCTAGCTTGTGGACTTGGAGTGGAGGCACTGTTGCATGCATGCATACCTAGCCGTGCAATTCGCTGTGGAAAACAGGTCGTTTTCTTACCCGATCTTTACCCTCGGCAAAATGACACCGTCGCAATCCACCTTGACCCGTTGCAGCCATATCGCAGCGGCCTTCCTTTCCACTACTACCGTCTCGTCACCGTTTCCCACTTTCCTTGATTAATTCTTCTCTTTCCAGCTCTGGTGCCTTGAAAATTGTGGATCACGTACACAGTACACTGTTGCCGTATTCTTCGTTTCTGCCCTTCTTCACAATGAATTTAATCGGTGAGAGCTAACACAACTACTATCTAATATATGCACTAGCCATCCCACTCATCTTTTTTTAGACCACGTCGTAGCGCGTCCGGTGCTCATTTCCAAGCATGTGTTTGACTTGGAATGAGGTGGGGTTCTTCGAAAAAGATAATCGCTATCTTCTTTTTGTGTGTGGAGGAGGATTGGGTCAATTCTATTCTGTTTGATTGGAACACCAAAAATGATGTGTAATGAGGTTCATGAACCACTTGTTCCTTCAATTCTCTCACACGACTCCTCTTTCTTCTCTACGCATCCGGCGCCACTGCCTCTCCTCTCCCCCAAGTGTCATCTCTGGCCTGACCACGGCTCTCATCTCCCATGCCTCGGTGCGGCTGTGCCTCTCCTCCCGAGGTCCTATTTGGTACAACACTAGTTGTTGGGCGCTAAGATGCTTTAAGCTTCTCACCTAGTATCAGTCAGTGCTAATGATATTGAAAATGATTTGTACTTTGCTCCGTGCACTACTCGAAATGGATCGACAGAGGAATAATCAGTTGGGCCCGTGGGAACCAACACCAAAACATGGATTTTATGTCATGTCGACACAAAAAGTATCATTTCACTTATCTTTATGATGTAATTCTCACTTTTTTGTGAATACTAAATACACATGTAAAGGCATTGAAAATGCTATTGAGACATACACTGGTATATATTTATCACATTTACGACACATCATCCCGCCTTGTTCACTTGATACAATGTTTTCTCTCACAATAAAACAATGTCATCCACCTAGTTGGACTGCAGAAACCATCAACCGATTCCAAAACGACCAAAACTAATGTTTGCTTTATTTTTATTTTTTTTGTTGGAGTAAGCCCTGCCAGTGTTAGTAAGACGGGAACAAGAGGAGATGATCATCAGATATATAAGCACCCAGCTAGTGCTGTAGGCGATGTCACCTACCGTACTACCAATGCATAGGGCACACAGTCCGTTATCTATGCCGCAAAGAGCATATCGGTCGAGCACCATGCGGCCGACCGGGCCATGCCATCATTTGATTTTGATCGCACCACCCGCGTGGGCTGCGTGCCAAACGACCACCACACCACTTTCTAGCGAATCTGCCGCAGCTGAGCGCGAGGGGATGAGCAAGCGCGCTGCGCTTTACAACTGCGTGGCACTCACTAATACGGCTTCTTATCTCAGTTTCAGACTGAAAATTCAGTGCTAATACCATATACCGAGTCAAAAAGGAGCCAAGCTGCAAAGCACTATAACTAGCTTCTGAAACTGGCATGTCTAGTGAGGAGAGCTTCTATAAACAGATATCATAGGCATTGCAAATGAACCTGTTAGCGAATTGTTGGTGCACCGACGACTGTAGTGCGAAACAAACCCATGTTTAGCGAGCTTTCATTTACAGAGAAAAGCTAAACGTTGCTCCAGTGATTTCGCCATCCTGTTGCACTCGAGTAAAACAGTCCAAAACTCCAGAGTATGGTTATCTGACAGGACAATGATTGATTTCTCTTAAGCCAGCACTTTCAGCACTAAGAAATGACCAAAACACAACTGCAGAAAAGGGCAGGAGAAGACACAAATCGTGTACTGAATGAACTACTTAAAAATTCGGAAAAGGAGCACGGGCCACTACTCCCCGCTCGTTGTGGCGGACGCAGCGCCTTCCTGACTACAGACAAGTGGGGACGGTGTTTGAACGCCGCTGTGCCTATATATGCTTGCCTACCGAAAAAACCAAGAAAGAAGAGGCCGTTTCCATTTCGTTTCAGTCAGTGCTGCTACTGCAGGCTGCAGCAACAGGCAGCTCCTCCTCCTCAATCCCCGCCGCTTTCTCAATCCTGCCCCAAGTGCCCGTGCTCCGCGGGAAGGCAGTGGAAGCTTCGGATATGAGGAGGAGCAGACGCCACGGAGGAGGAGAACGGGGCGGAGGAGGTGCTGGAGGGGTGGCCGCCGCAGCTTCCTTGCCGCGCTGCTGGTGAGCTGTGTCGCCATGGCCCTCGTCGGCGGCGCCGCCGCGCAGGGCCCCGGCTCCCCTGACTACAAAACCCTCAGCGGTAATGCACCAGCCTTCCTTGCTTCCTTCTCGACAGCTTCACCTCGACGCGTGCCGTCCTGTATGCAGTGCACTCCTCTGCTTTCGCTCCGTGATGTGCTTGTTCATAGGGGCCGGGTCGGTAGCTACGGCAACCCAATTGGGGCCTTCTTGGCTTGTTCTTCTAGAGTTTCGCTTCTCTGACGAGTGTAGGGAGTTCTGTTCTTCATCTCTCTAAGACATCAGTAAAAACTGGTTATTGCTTCTGGGAATTCCAGAATTCAGTTTCTGTTCTTCTCTGACAAGGGAAGTCAGTGCCGACACGCTGAGCTTCAGTTGCCCGAATTTTAAGTTGATTTCAGACAACAGTCTAGTACAAACAATTAAAAGGACAAATCACTTACAAGAGTCAAGACAATTGACTTTTTTTTTTCATGTAGTCAAATAATGACAAAATTAACTATTGCCTGAATAACACTTAAAAAATCAGGCACCTGAATAACACTAAAAAAGTTAGGCAGATATACAGTCTCTAACGGACACGGCAACAGCAATCGTGAGCATTTGTTCTTCCTGCAGGTGCGGCTCCACTAGTGATCGCCAAAGGCGGGTTCTCAGGGGCGTTTCCAGACTCAGCCAAGACGCCTACTATTACGCCAAGGCTACCAGCGCCCGGCACAGCGATGTGTGCGACACGTCCAGCTGACAAAGGACGGCGTCGGGGTCTGCCTCCGGGACATAAACATGAAGAACTGCACCACCGCCGACCAAGACTTCCCACAAGGAGGCGGAGCCATGTCATCGACGGTGTTACAAGAACGGATGGTTTGTCTCCGACTTCACCTTTTGCTGAGCTTCAGAATTCAGTTTCTCGTAAGTACAGCAACCTATACCACTGCAAAGCATTTCGTTTACAGCGTTGGTGTTATATGTTAGTACTAGTTTTACATTATGGACAGCTTAAGTTTGCTTGCATTGACATTATTTTTCAGTACTATTTATTTTTATTTTTGTTCGGACAAAATCATTTCTACGGTCATGTGCTTTTAACGGTTTACAGATTTATTCTAACGGTGTGAGCTATTTTTCTTAACTGAATATCTGCTATATTTATTGAGCAGTAACACAAGCAATTTGGTCTCGCACTGAAAAATTCGACGCCATCTATCCTATTGTCAGTGTCACTGACTTACCGTTCCTGTCAACACGTCATCTGTTTGGCTGAATGTCCAGGTTGAACTATGATTCATGGAATTTAACCATAGCTTATTTTGTTGCTAGTATTATTCTACCTTCAAAAAGCTAATTTCCCTTTTTTTCATTTGTATAGCATCCCATCTTCTACAAACAACAAGGTTTGGACGTGAGTAGATACATACTTTCAATCCAAAGCTGGTATCCATTGATTATATCTCGTCGCCTGAACTGGGCTTCCTCAAAAACATATCTGCAAGAGTTGGTCGCAAGACAAAGCTTGTGTATAGCTTTCGGGCAAAGCCCTCTTAGATCATTCTATAAACCAAACATATGGTTCTCTGCTGAGTAACCTGACGTTTATTAAGTCTGTTGCATTGGCATCATGGGTCCCTTAAGGACTACATTTGGAATGTGACATATGATAACTATCTACTGGCGTCCACATCAATTGTCACAGAAGCCCACAAAGCAGGGCTGGAAATATATGCCTCTGATTTTGCCAATGATAGAACTATTTCCTTATAACTACAGCTACGATCCTTTGGCAGAATACCTAAACTTTGTCGGTGATGGTGGCTTCTCTGTTGATGGTGTACTGTCGACTACCCTGTTACTGCATCAGAGGCAATTGGTAAGCTACTCATCATAAGGATTCAACTACAATGTAGTTATGATTTTGACCTTCTTTCCTATTGTATTATCCTGTGAAGTACTCTCCTCTGTACTACAACAATATTTTGGATTTGCACAATTATTCAGTAAAAGGCTTAACATTACAATCCTCCTATGGAACTTGTGTTCTAACACAGTTACACCTCAGGTTAATAATAGATCGTTTGTCCCCTAATCCCCCATTTAGTCTTAGTGTTCAAAATGTTCACTGTCCAGTGATCAATATATTGGAATTGTAGGGTCCAAAATTACCTTGCCACATTTTAAGACATATTTGCGTCCTCGCAAAAACTTAGTATGATATTTGGTTGTTTGTATGAAGAAATTACCAAATACAGTTCATTGTTAATGCACTTGAATCTTCTGATCTGCAGGTTGTTTTGCTAAACTGAATTCAACTAAGACTGATCATGGTATGTTCATATGGGAGTAAGGCTACCTTAGTAATTGTACCATGATGGTTGGATATCTTCTATTTCAACTCAGTTTAATTATTTTTAGTGCTTTTTTACAGGGAAACCCTTAGTTATACTCGCATAATGGTGATAGTGGAGACTATCCGGACTGTACAGACCTGGCCTACCATAGTGCAATTGATGATGGCGCTGATGTCATTGATTGTCCTGTTCAAGTGACAAGTGATGGAGTTCTTATGTGCATGAGTTCCATTAATCTTCTTGACACCACGAATGTTCAGAGAACACCTTTTACCTCCTCCTATTATTGTTCTGAAATTCAGTCTACAGGAATCTCACGTTCAACCTCACTTGGGCCAACATCAACAGTAGTGCTTTAAAACGTGAGTTCTTTTGTAACATTGTCGATATAATTTTGTGAATGTTTGCTTTCTGCCAAAAGTAAATGGAAAATAGCATTATAAAAACATGAATAGCTCACAAAAGGCACAAACTCAGAAGTATCCTTTTGACTGGCCCTTTATCTACAGCCAAGATATTTCCCCATTGAGTGAATATTATCTTGTAAGGAACCCAAGGTACACAAATGAAGGGAGGTTTCTGCAGTTATCTGAATTTCTTAAAGTCGTGATGGATAGGGATTTGTCTGGTGCCATGATCATTATTGAGGTGATACCTTCACTCAGTTTTTGCTTTTCCAACAGATTTTTTTGCTCTCTATTATTACTATGTGATACTGGTCCGTTTCTTTTAAAAATAAGCCTAGCAAAAAAGTTCACCATATAGTTAAGCTCTCAATATATATTTTTTTTCTTTTTTTTGAACACATAGGAAAGCTGCACATCATCATATTAAGAAGAAAAATGGTAACCCCCCTACAATTCATAAACTCTCAATATGTTCATGAATAATCTCCACAATCCTTCTTCTATTAATGCAATGATATGCAGCTGTCCAGCGTGTCTGAGACTATATAATCTGTTTTAACAAAGATCCCACATTTGTATTTATTTTTGTATTCACAAAGGATATAATTTGGTTGACTGTTGTCATCTCGACAACGCAGTGCTGCTACAGTACTATTAATATAAACATAACTTGTATAGACTTCTGCAAAGATTTTGGTTTTCCCATTTCCTTACCAAATATTCTATTGGTCTTTCCACAAATCAAATATCTGGAAACTAAATAAAGAAATGTAATTCTTTCTTCATTGATCAATCTATCTTTGTACTGCAGAATGCTGCATTTATAGCAAAGTCATTAGGAATTGACATTGTTGATTCTGTAACCACTGCCTTAAGTACTGCTGGCTTCGATAATCAGACTGCCAAGGAACTTCTGATCCAGTCAAAGATAGTGCTGTTCTAGTCAAACTGAAGCAGCAGAAAACAAAAATGCAAGCTTGTTTACACTCTCCCCAGGCATGTTCGGGACGCTTCTAATTCCTCATTGAAAGACATTAAGAAGTTTGCTGAGGCTGTAGTTGTTGATACAGGAATCTGTTTTCAGTCAAACTTATAATTTTATCATAAGACAGAACAGACTTATGCAAGATCTGCAGTCAGCAGGGCTAGCTGTGTACGCACAGGTGTTCCGGAATGAGTTTGTAGCACACCTGTGGGATTTCTATGGAGACGCAACTGTGGAAATCAATTACTATGTTCAGTCATTTAATTTATCAGGTATCATAACTGATTTTCCCAAGACAGTCAGAAGATACAAAAGTGAGTCTCATTTGCCATCTCATGTGTTAGTTCACTACCTCGCATGCAGTTGCAATATTTATGCTCCATGTATTTTTTTTTTTTTGTGACTATGCTCCATGCATTTTCTGACACCTACACACCCTTTGCATTTGCAGAAAATACTTGTACAGGTCTGGGAAAAGATATGCCCAACTACATGGTGCCTGTTAAAGGCTGGCTTCCTTTTTCAGTTGCTCCAATCCTATAAAATCTCTGCCATCTGTGGTACCAATGCCGACACTGAATTCTTCAGGCGTGGAGGAGCCAATCTCTTCCTCCTGCTGCGCCAAGAAATGTGCCTGGTGGTGGCCCCTCAGGGGGCGCCACCGCAACTCCACTGGCGCCGCTGCTCATCACACGGCTATGGTAAGTCTGGTATGCTACTTGTGATGGTTTTCCGCAGCTCTGCTGATCTGTGCAGACACATAAGACTGTATAGTAGACAACCGAAGATGACCACAATCTCCATTGGATTTGAGCAAGCTTTCACTAGGCACTTCTTTTCTCAGTTATTTTGTATGTGGCCGCATAATCGTGTCCACATGTACAAATTTGTCAGTAGAAAGGCCATATTATCTCTAGTGAGCATGGTGTGTGGATATACAATACATTATATACATTGTCAATTGATGACACAAATTCATAGTATATGCACGCCATTGCTCTGTATAGGTCCTCATTCTGAGCTGAACATGCATATATATAGTGTGAATTGTCAAGCCTCACGCGGACGTAGTAACAACCAGGTCTCTGCACAGCTGCGCCTGAAGCCCTGATGGATACTAATCAGGTTTTAGAGCAAAGGAACCAAACTATTGGCGAGAGTTTTGAAGAACAGTCTGAAGCCCCAAATTCTTGTCCTTCTAGAAAGAACGGTGAGTAAGGCCTCATTCAGGTGATGGAAGGTGGGTGTAAGATCCGCGGACCCACACATGAAACCCGATACAAAAAAACCAACCCGGCCCAAAACTGTTTTTTGGTGAAATCCACCCCCGTCCCCAAACCCGTGGGGTCCCTAAAACCTGAGAAAGCTTCAACTCTTAACTAGCAACAACACATACAAACTAAGATAACTAGAAAAATCAGTGTTTAAATTGGTGCTAGTCAACACAGATCCCATCATGGTCAAGGGCATGGACACATGGGGCCCATTTGATATTGCCTTTGCACTTTGACTAGAGCAAAGAGCACTTAGGGTACTCATAATGTAAGACTCTATCATAGAGTCTAAGCCTATTTATTACCTCAAAAATTATAGACTTGAGTCTAAAATAAGACTTGGAGTCTTGGTTTTTCCATCTCTCTTCAATAAATATACCGCCACATAAGCAAAATGCTATAAATAGAAGGCTAATAAATAGTCTTAGACTCTATGGTAGAGTCTGCACCGTGAGGCCATCTTATGCCGATGGGGTCGCCGTGTGTGGCGTAGCGGAGCTGAGTCACCGGCAGCCTGAGGCCTGTCGCTCAAGAGGCAGGAGTGGAGGAGCCTTGCTATTGGTGGCAGCGGCTGACGGGGTTAGAAATGGAAGGTGTCCAGTTGCCTTATATACATGAGTGTTAAAACACTAGTTGAGATGCACTACCCTTAATGGGCCAAATTTTAAACAACACATTAGTTCTCGAGCACCCGAGAAGAAGGGGGGGGGGGGGGGGGGTAAAACTTGCCTCGCACCCACCCCGATTCAGGCCTCAAACCCGCAGACCGGCCCATATAGGGAAATGGACCCACCCGAGCACACATTGGGACCCTGACCCGAACTTGTTGACATCCTTAAAGGTACTGTTATCCATGAAAAAAAGGGAAAATGGCCATTGAAGCACATGCTCAATGATGTTAAGTATCTCTTTTTTTTCTTAGGAGACTTCCAAGGTTTATATCAATAACATGAAACCAAGGAGATGGTTTTATATGGTAAAATAGGACAACATCCTTAGAAAGCGTTGTGTGAAGGATGAAAATCAAACATGTGAAAGATGAAACCATAAACAAACAAATATATTCGTAGCATGTGTCACACACAGTTAATTTTCAAACCAGGAGCAATATTCGTGATCTGTTAGAACTTCTATGTTATGTACACTAAGGTTGACGGTTGGTTTTGGATCAAGATGAAGAACAACGGAGGTGTTTGTGAGGCGATACCGGCTCACGAAATTTGGCTATTCTCCTAAAGTTGTTGAAGATCTTTACATCAAACAAACATACATATTGATGAGTACCGGCCCGATCTTCGAGAGGTATGAGGTAAATTCGATTTGTGGAGAACTCGACGTTGGCGTCCGGCTTCAAATCGCACACAATTCAAACCCCGCAACCGTTACACCACAGCTCCAGTCGGTTATCAACCAAACACAACTTGATTGACCTCACCAAGAAGGCTTTTTCCTGCAAGCGAATCGAAGAACACAAGTAAGAAAGTGTAGACACGCAATCTGAAATTGCAAATATAATCGAA